>LKNJ01004867.1:21926-49883 GCA_002120245.1 Maccullochella peelii | reverse complement strand
GTAGATGCTTTGAATGTTGAAGAATGATTTGATATTTTATAATTCTGTAATTTGTTCTTGTTTTATGTTTGTTTTATGCCTGCAACCGTGCTATTTGTGCTGCTGCCTGTCTTGACCAGGACACTCTTGAAAAAGAGATTTTTTTTTTTTCTCAATGAGTCTTTTACTCCTGGTTAAATAAAGCTTAAATAAAAAGCTGGAGTAAGTTTAGAAGAAATCAGGGCAGCTGATGTGTTTGTAGCCAGGATGTATCAGTGCTGTGGGAGCTGTGTGGGGTTCATCGCTCTTCAAGCTAATCCAAAGATGTCCTTAGGAATGACAGATGCTTGACTTTAAAGGCTTTGACAGCAGATGCCTCTTTCATCCACAGAGGGCAGCCATGCATCACCTTCCAGCACTCAAACAGCAAATCAATCTGCAGCAACCAGGTAGGACAGGGAAACACAGAGAGCCACACAGTCAAACAAAAGAGCCAATGGAAGAATGCTGAATGCACTGTACATTCGCGGGAGGTGTCTTTTTAAAAACCCCAAAGCATAAATGACTCGGTTTGTGAGCATGTGTTTAATGTTTGTGGTTCTTTTGGTGGAGTAGTGACAGCTTTAGATGTAGTCACACTCCACACTTAACAATATGAGGAAAATATCTTATTGCGATTTTTATCTAAAATAATATTGCAATTGCTATTTAAATTGTGATTATTTTTTGAAAAATTAAACTTCATGTCTGTATTGGGTGTTATGGGTAAATTATTAAAGGAGACTTATTTCTACATGGAGACAATTCTTTTTAACCAGTCATTTAGAGAAAAGATAACTTACAGATACCTAGCTAGTATACTATAGAGAAATGACAAATTTTGCTCACATTTGAGATATTACAGTAGTACCTGTACTTGATATTTTCAAAAATATCCTGGCGTTAAAATTAGGATTATATTTAATAATGACAAACTGCTATTAAGTCATGTTTAACAAAGTGTTGATATTGGACTGACAGCTAATAGTACACTGTAGCTGCTTGAGCTGTCCTCAATGTCAACCCTGTCTCCTTAAAAGTCATTCTTATACAACACATTTTTTATTACAAATACATATTGTAGGAGACATAATGCAGAGACATGAGGAGACATTTTTAATGAACATAAAATATAGCTTATATAGAACATATCTGCAAACTGTTCACTATCAACATATTTCATTTGTTTTCCTACAATACTGCACCTGCAACTCAAGCACTTGGTTAAAGTTAAAGAAAGATCAGAAAGAATTACATGGAACACAGTTTTTCAACACTGAACCCACAACCCTCTCCCCAAACCTTAACCAAGTGTTTTAGTAGGACACAAACCCCAGTCTCTGGTATTAACGTCCTATGCTTTGTACACCTAACCACCCACCCTGACCTGCTCCCCAGGAATGATTTTACACTCTCTGGATTGGAAAAAAAGCCTTACCAGTAAATTTAATGCAGGGAGAAAATGCATTCCCTCCCAAATGTATTTAACAAAACTATTTCGTAGTATACAGTAAAAACATATTGAGTAGTACACAGGGTTGTCAATGTTGCCTCAAACAATCCTGTCTCCTAAAAATTACACTACAAAATGATATTAGCTAATAAGTTTAGTAGGAAACATGATGTGAATCATGTTCACTGGCAACCTGTTTTCCAGTCCACAAAGTGCAACGTTCTTATACAACAAACAAGTCGCAAGGATGTGGTTGGGGTACAAACTGCAGGACTTTGACACCAGAGACAGAGGTCCACATCCTACTAGGCTATTAAAAGACTTTAATAAAGGTTAGGGAATGATCGTGGTCATAGTTAAATAAAGATGAACTGCTGTCTTCCATGTCAAAGTCACATGCCCTGACCTGCTCCATACGAAGCTTTCAGGCTCTATAACAACATCACACCACTCCTGCCTTTGAGCCTGGCAGACAAGAGTCATAACTCACAGGGACACTAGGTCCTTGTCCCTGTAGAGTAAACATAGGTGAATTTGGGCTTAGCCAAATGACTGATGCTTTTAAAATCTCTTGTGGGCTTTCCTGGGTGTTGTCTTGTCTGAAACGGTGCAGGAAAAAATACACATGCAACTTCATATCCGCTTCGACAGCAGTGACTTTTGTCGTAATATACATTCTTCATATGTTTACAATCTATTCATAACTGTGTCACCCTGATTTTCTGTACTATAATTTTACTGTCGGTCTATTCTGTCCACACAACATCTATTTCCTGTCTGTCTGTCCTGATAGAGGGATCCCTACTCTGCTGCTCTTCCTCTTCCTGTCCTCTAACAGTTTTTCCCCATTAAAAGGGTTGGAGAGTTTTTCCTCATCTGAATTGAGGCTCTAGGACAGAGGGTGTCATATGCTGTACAGACTGTAAAGCCCCCTGAGGCAAATTTGTGATATTGGGCTATAGAAATAAAATGTACTTGACTTGGCTAAATTGGTGTTTCAGCCCTATAACGTTGGTGTTCCTTTGAAGTTTCAGATTTCCTAATAAAACCACAGACGAGGGTTCAGAGCAGAGCTGTGTATTTTCTCTCTTAGAGCAATGACACTTCTTCCTAAACAGGATTTCATGTATTTTTTTCAGTCCTCATTCTTTCAGTCGGGTTCTCTTATCCCTAGAGAGCCTGAGCAGCGATTGCAGATGAGTGGATCAATCGGAGAATTGCCCGTGAAATGCAGAACGTTGCCAGGCTGAAATCCTTCTGATTACGTTTCACGGATAATGTGATATTAATGCGCCACATGAAGTGTACACAATCTCTGGCACACCTTCCAAGTGTTGACTTGCATCCCCTTATGAACAACTCCACCGGCTTGAGGCTTCAAAAGTCTTCTCAAATACCTTTCAGTTCCTCTACATCTCCCACTCAGGACCGATGCTGAAATCAATGAAGGATCAGACTCACTCAATCTAATTTACAATCCAACTTTTAATATTGTGCTGTTTTAAGTTATCATTATTATTATTATTTAAATTTTACTGAATAAAATGCCACCATATGACCAATAGAACTGTTCTACACGTATAGCTACTCATGAATTGATTTTTTTCTAATTCAAATCTTCATTTAACAAAGATACAAATCTGGAGTCTGTTTGACAAAAGCGATTTGCGAGCATTGTTTACACACAAATCACAAATGGTGGTAGTTGGGTTTCACCAATCATTGTCTCTTGCAAATCGCAGATACATTTGCAATCCTACAGGGCGCTCGTATGTAAGTGCTAAGTGTGGTGTTTGTTTTGATGAATGAAACTTGCAACATGAGATTCAGAGGCCTCTGTGCCTGATCTTGCCTGCTGTGCACAAACTCAGGGTATGTTACCTAGCCTGCCATGTTGCTTTACATTCACAAATATACAGAACCCCTTTTCTTACCTTAAAAGCCCCTCGAACCTTCTGGGTTCAGATTAAGGGAAAATGTAAAGAAAAGTAACTTTAAAGGCTACAATATCTGGGGCCCATTTGACAAGATTTGCATCATGTAAGCTGCGACATGTCTCGCTGATCTTGACATTAACAAAAACTTGCCGTACTTCCAACATGGGCATGCAAGATCCCTGTATCTGCAGTTTGCGAACAACAATCATCTGTGAACGTGATGTTGCCACTATTTGGGATCTGCGTGAAAACATTGCTCGCAAATCTCTTTTGTGAAATGGGCCCCTGGATTTGATACTAAAAAGACCAAAGTGAAGCTCTCACTAGCTGCAGGTACATGGACAATGTTTCTTCAACCCGACCGAAATCATTCTGATCAGAGATTCCAAATTAACTGTTTACATGGACGCTAAATAAAGTGATCCGATAAGATGTGCGATTACTTGCCTGAGGCTTTTAATCAGAATATAATTTAATTAATTATAATTAATTGTAATAATTATGTACACAGTGGTTCCGCCTGCCATGAAGCATCTAATCTGCTGGAAATATAACAGAAGAACAAGATTTTATTTATTTATTTTTTTGGCTTCGTTCTCCGTTCTCATTTGGGCTGAAGCTCTGCCGCCATGCCTCAATGGACTGAAAGGTTGCAGATCTTTATGTCAAACAAATATCAAAGTACTTTTTTCTTAAACTGGATTTTTAACAGGTTTTGCTCTCCTGATGTGAATACATATTCAGTAAACACATGACAGCTTCAGTAGAATAATATTAACTTTGCTCTCAGCCTTCAAAAGCCCATGTAGACTTGAGCACTACCTGTGACCTGCTTTATATTTAGCTGTCTTGTCACTGCCTTCATACCTGCTTCAGAGCAAGATGAGTGACAAGCAAATCTCAGCAACATGGACTCTTCCTGCTTAGTCCGATTCAGTGTTTGCTTCACTGGTAAGCTAATTCTGTTTGTCAGGTGGTATCACGTCTGTCGGCCTTCATGCTGCCGACTATCATCTCTCAGAGTCACAGGGGCCGTGGCAAACTCAGCTCTCGTAGAGCAGTCACTCCCCCCCACCCCACAGAGTGGAGCAAACCTTGCTCAGGCCCAAAAGGCAGACCACCACAGGCGGTGCAGGGGTCAGAGGTCAGGGAGAACTCAAGCAGTGCTCAGCCCAGAGAGTGACAGACAGGGAAGACGAAGACTATCACTGTTCTAGCAGATAAGAAATATAGTTTTAACCTATATAGCCAGCCTTACTGCTATTAAATACAGTACTATTTCTATTGTTTGTTCCTACTGCTGGGTGTTCCAGTTAATTTGTCCACCCCCTGTATACTGTATAGGGAAGACAGCAGATCTATGTGTTTATGTTATCAGATCTGAAGTCTATATTTTCAATGAATAAATGATTTAGTTTAAAAGACAGAGTCGCCTTACTGCAGTCAAATAGAATACAATGTTTGTGTTTTGTTCCATCTACTGTGTTTCTGTTCATTTGTCCACCCCCTGTATAATATAAAGGAAAGGTGTGAGAAGACTATTCCTGTTACCAGAAAGGGAAGCTAATCTTTTATTTAATGAATGAATTTGTTCAATAGACAGGCTTACTGCAGTATAGAATACACTGTTTGGTTTTTGTCAGGTGTTCCTGTGTACTGAATAGTCTCGTACCAGACATGTACTTGTAATTTTCAGCAGATATTAAGTGTTTGGTCAAAAATGAGTTAATTAAAAGAACCTAATGTCTCTCTAATGATAGAGGCCGTCCCCCCCTCCAAAAATATCAGCTCAACATCCTACGATAAGACTGTGAACCATGTCTAATAGCCTCAGCTCCTACTCTCTCCGCTGAATCATCCTGTGCTCTCCCACATCCTCCTCCTCTACTCACTCTAATTCGCTCTCATCAGAAAAATCCCCCTCCACCTCGATCCTTAGCCGTTCTTTTCACCTCGTCTCCGAGTATTTCTGTTACAGGGCCAAAGAAATCACTTTGTTGCATCTATTCTCAGACTGCATAGTGACTACCTTTTTTGCTTTTAATGTAGCCCTAGATACAGACAAATGCTTTACATGTTAATATCTGATGAATGCCAGGTTGTGGATTGAACAGATGACTTAGCCATAGACTTTTTGTATTTTGTGTTGGGTTTTTCCCTCTCTGACATCCACTCACTTACATGTATCAATGCTTCAAAGAGCCAAGACCTGTTCCAGTAACCATTTATTACAACTAAGGGATAGTATGAAAAATAACTGGGGTGGGGAGGGGAGCTGAATCTTTCATTGCAGTCTTTAGGTTTTCTGGAAAATTAGAATTGAATTAGATCAGAGGACGTCGAAGCCTGATGTGTGTGAGATCAGATGTCTGTCTGTCCATCATGATCGAAGTAATAGCATGGTGCCTAGTCGTGTTGCCAGGCGTGCTGAAAATGTTTCCTCCAGACAGCTGTTCCAAAGAACACATTGTTAATACCATCGGTAAATTAAAGTTGTCTCTGACGTGCTGAAGAGAGAGAAAGCTGTGTGCAGCATGCGCTCTCACTCTACTGACCAGTAAGCTCTTTTACACACAGTCGAGTTGGAACAGCTGGCCCTGCAAAATGAGCACAGGCTTTTGTTACTTCACAATAATAACAATAAATATGAATTACATTAGATTATATTGTAGCATATATGAGATCACATATCTGAATTTTACAACCAGGCGTAGAAAATGAAATAGGGCGCAGTTATCTTAAGAGACAATATTAAAGATGTACTGCACACTTAAATGTGTTTTTTGCGCTGTAAACTAAATGATATGACTGACAAACTAAACACTTCCAATAACCTTTCAGGAGCTCACAGGCCATGATCCCTCCCTTTCCCAGGAGGCTTTTGATGTGAAACATGCAGGAAGTATTGAGTTTTATTGACATTAGCTTAACATTGCACAAAAAAACCAAGCAAAGTAGAAGCAATTGAAATTCATTGGTGAATTGTACTGATAGAATAACTGCTGTAGAAGTTAGAGCTAGACCAACAAACCTTTAACCTCTCAATTTGTATTGCATTTGGAACTTTCTTTCAATGTACTCAGTAGGCACTGTGCCAGCAAATATATCTTTATCCACAAAGTGGGGGCTGACAGAAAAAGCACTGACTGAAAAATGTCCTGCTCAGTACATATAGTGGTCACAATTGTTAAAAAAAAAAAAAACAACATTTAAAAAATCCTTCTCAAGTAAACATGGAGGAAGTGTTGAGTGTGCACCAACAGCAAAAAATGAATTAAAATGGGAGCAGATCCAAAAACAAGGATGGTTCTATAATATGACAGAAATATCCTACAAAAATGTATGTAACTAAGCTTATAATATAAGCGTCTTTCAAATAAGTGATTCTTTAGTCTGCAGCTAAGGTAACTAACGGCCACATTTGAGACATTAACAGATTAACATTAACAAAAAATCTTGCTGTTATAGTTAAGGACCTCACATGAATGCACAGAATATGCTATAATGTGCTGATGTGAAGTGAACAGTACTGCAGTCTGGCATAGCAGCAGATATGTTCTCCCTCTTAGGGGACCACCATATGGAAACACTGTGTGTGTGTGTGCTGCCGTAACACCAGCCCCCTTCTTTATACCAACATGAGAACACACGGGCAATGCGGCCATTGTCAGCGTATGGCTAAATCGCTAACACTGCTCTCTTCATGCTCGTTAGCTTTGAAAAGTTAATAAGTCAGAGCATTTTACAGTCTGCTGACTACCGAGGCAGTGAGATATAAAATATAGCATGGTTAGAACAACATTCACAAAACCATGGAATGGATGTTACATAGTGCCTTGAACTACATTTCATAATTTGCATGTGATTCAGTGGGATGAGAGTATTGTTTGCGGACATGTAAGGATTGTGTGTGTGTGTGTGTGTGTGTGTGTGTGTGTGTGAGTGAGTCCAACTAAAATCACAGTCACAGCCCCCTCTTCCTTTCTGAAGTCAAAACCACCGTTAAAGCGAGTAAAGAAATGCTCCTTTACTCTCCAAGCCTCTGGGTGAGTGGGTAATGTATGAGTTTGATTGACAGGGCCAGAGAGACACAGTGTAAACAAACGCTGGGCTGGTAACTGTAGCTTACAAGCCAAGGACAGACAGTGTTTTGTTCTTCAGCAGTGGTGCTGAAGAATAAGGACCACACCGTTTAGTATCTAAACTGACTGACGTTGACATTTGAAAGTACGGTTTTCACTGTGCTACAGCTAACTAGCTAATTAGCCACCTAACTGTCAAAGTGGCCTTAGAATTGCACTGTTTTTCATTTGTTTGGTAGCTTGTCCAGCAAGCCAATGCAGCATGAGACACATGTCCATGCTTGTAGACTGGAAGGAGACAGCTAGAAAGGTAATGTGGGTTGTGGTTCAAAGTCTGAGGCTCTATTTGTTTTGTCACCACTTTTGTCTGGCTAGAACCAACAGCTTTCTGAACAAAGCAAACCACATCATTTAGTATCTAAAGTGACCGATGTTGACATATGTAGCTTAGACGTTTTAGGTGTTTTAGGTGGTCTTTAGCTAAACTGTCCATACAACTCAATGGGTCACTCTTACTACTCAGAGTGTAACTAGAAATATCTCAATTTGAATCATCATCATCTAAATGTTATTAGGCATATCTTACATTAAAGTTTGACTCGTCTCAAATCCATTGCAGATACAGATTTCTGTGTTTGGAGAACTTCATTTCTTCATCAAAAGAGAGCACAGATCTTAAGAAAGTGTTGGAAGTAGCAGAAAAAAACTTGCACCTAAATTTCAGTGGGGTTCTGCCCTTCTTGTTCTGTACATGGTGTTTTTGTTCATTAAGGAACTGGTATATTACTTGTTGTTGTCAGATGAAAACGGTCCTACCTTTCAGGAAATAAAAATGACAGCTTGACCACCATAAATCTTTGGGTTTATCTGCTTGGTTTCAAAATGCTTTATAGAGCTACACACACACACACACACGTCCCTCCCTCCTCTAATCACCCAAGTGAATCAGCGAATGTCGTGGCTGCAGTTGTTTTAACCCTGGGCAATACTCCCATATCACATTTCACTCTCATTTTCTGATTGGGGTGTGACACATAAATCAGAGTTGCTTTAATCAGCGTTATCATTACTGTCCAGAACAGATACATCATTACTGCAGATATCCTTGGGGGATCTTTTTCCCAAACCAAAACCACAACAACAGAGGGTGTTATCAGGATTAACAAACCATTGCCTCTGGGGCCGGACCAAACTCTTTCAAATGTTTGTTTACTCGGCCGGGAATTGAATTTGGCATTCAAGACGCTGCTTAAAGTTTTTTGTTTTACAGTCAAATTTACAGCGGAACAAACGACAGTGGAATTTGTACGCGTGTGCATTATTTTTGGTTTTATGAAATTCTGAAGGGCTCTCTATGTTGAATTCATAGAATAAATACAGACATGTTCAGCTTTCTCCATTATTAACTAATGCTGACCCTTTCAATAATACAAAACACAGAAGGGGAAGGAGGACAAAGTGTGAAAAAAAGCACAGCCAAAGTAAACACTTATGAAGGCCTTGATGAAAGTGCTTTGTCTTTGTGTGTAAATAGTTTTTTAGAAGCAAATTAGCTGTATACACCCCACTGTCTCCTCTGTTAGCTGCCTTTCAGATGATAACGCTGTCGGCTTAAAGGGAAATTCTGCTTCCGTATAACCTGTGTCTTCAGCGTGAAGTCATTGTTAACCTTGAAAATAGTAGTTTAACAAAAACTATTAATCGTGACCCTGTCTCTGTTGGTCTTTGACATCAGATGTGGATTGAAGTAGGGTTGGGCGATATTATATACCGTGCGACGGTAGAAATGTGTCCACTGGTAGAGATTTGGCAATACCGTTTCCACCGCAGGAGCTTTCTCTTAGTGTCTCTGCTATATATTCAGGGCAGGCTATGTAGCACATCAGGGCTGGATTCTTGCATGATCTCGCAAATTCAGCTGCCTCGCAAGGTAACGTGATTTAGGCAGGAGGACTGCGCACCTTGAGCGACAGTTGGTGGCGGTAATGCACCTCTAAGCTGGTTCGCCGCCCACAGCAGAAGAAGAGAGCGACCAGAAAACATGGAGGAGTAGAGAGAAATTGTAAACACAGAGCATGAAGTACAGTGTGGTTATTTTAAACCATTTCTTTCTTTATTTAGAATTTACAGAAAAATTACTGTATCATGATATACTGTCACCGTGATATAACATTACATATACCATGATAGAAGATTTGGCCATATCGCCTACCCCTAGGTTGAAGTATCAGTAAAAGCTAGTAAGCTGACCTGAATGTTTTTGTCAAACCTGGGTCCGTCCATCATTCCTATCAGTAATATTAACATTGCATGTACCAAGTGAATTGCTGATATCTAAGAACATGAGGGCGTTACTTAAAGAAGTCTGTTCAAAACAAATGGGCAATCAGACAGGTTGGAAACAAACCTCCTGGTTAGCTAAACTTATCTGGAGGAGAAAACGGAGGTGAACAGTAAAATGATGAGCCAAAGTGTCTGTTGTAAATCCATCACAGTTTACAGACCCACTCTCTGCTTCAACTTTGACCTATTGTATTTAGGTGTGCATACACTCCGTGATTATTAGCAACATTTCAGGTGTGCTCTCTTTCAATTTTACCTCCAAATAAAGTGGGTTAGATATACTGGATAAACTGCTCGTGGTTCTTGGCATGTTGGACTTGGATGTAGTGATCTCACCATGTTCACAAATCTCTATTACTATTATTTTAGTGACTTAAAGTGTTATTAGAACTGATGGAGATGATGGACCAAACTATTAAAATAAGACCCAAGTTAGAATGAACCAGAATTTTCTTTGAAGCCATGGCTGTTATGCTATGCCATACAGGCTTTTTTACTATGTCTTTACTAGGCATGTCATATATTTGTTATTCATTTTAGATATGTTTGGCTACTCTGAAATGCCATAATTTGGCATATCAGGGGTAGTAAAAATGTCCTAGGACAGTTTTTATGAAAAAAAAACTACATACTTGGATAGAGTGGATGATTGTGATTATGTTGAATGGGCATTCTGAGCCTTAGTACTATCAACAAAACTATAACTATACTATACAACTATACTGAATGTTCATGGTTTTTGTATCTCATTTTTCTTAAGG
This sequence comes from Maccullochella peelii, assembly GCA_002120245.1. NCBI lineage: Eukaryota > Metazoa > Chordata > Actinopteri > Centrarchiformes > Percichthyidae > Maccullochella > Maccullochella peelii. Next base: position 39,289 of record LKNJ01004867.1, on the reverse strand, counting down.
GATGAATATATTTTGAGATTTTTCCACCAGGGTTTCCATCTTGCTTTGGGTGATGTAAACCCCATTTTTACAGTGTATTTCTTCTTTCTACTTTCTGCACCATGAAAAGACATGCTGCTGCTAGCAGTTCCTGTTTGCAATGTAATCATGGTTGTACAAACAGTAGTCACTAGACTACTGTTGATACTGAAAGAATCATCCAAACATCGTGACTATGACACAAAATCTGAAGTTACAATGAGCCTCTTTTTTATGATCTCTACACGGATTGATGGATGTTTATGAGTGATCAGTGAACATCGGAGATGCCGCTATTAAAGAGTACGTCAATTGATTGATGGTTCCAGCAGTCTGTGTGTGTTCTGGTTTGACTGGATACAACACAATGTATTATACAAAAACTAAAAAGCATTTAAGAAACATTGTACTAACATAAGTGAAGAATATGCATGTGAAGTAAAACCAGGATCAAGGCACATTCAAGATACACTCACATGACAAGACCTTGAAACACCGCAGATTGCTTTACTTTAGACAGTTTAATAGAATTCAGGTATAATCCCCAGGTGAGCTTGAACTGCCCTGAAAACAAGTGAGATCTTCACACCGGACTGGTAATATCTTTCACCAGTTTTATATCAAACCAGGGCTGAAGCTGTAAACCTCTGTAAGGACTTGTTGAGGTAGAGGTTTGTCACTCATGTACTGGGAGGCAGAAATGTATTCCCTCCACCTTTATGCGAGCAGTGTGTCCAAGCAGAGACTGAGGACGAGTGGGAGAGCAGCGGGATAAACACTTGCTGCGCTAGAGGAGGCATTCAGGCAGAACAAAGGACAGAGCCACCTGCTCTCCTCTCTTTCTCTGCCTGTTTACTTTCTCATACGTGTAGGCCTACACACACACACAGCTCATGTATGTTTCACATGGGCTGTCTCTCACACGTTGCCTCCATGTAGGCATGAAAATAAGGGTGTTAAAGGGAGATTTCAGATTCAGATACAGGAGAATGACTTGAAGGGAGGAGGAGGAGGAGGAGGAGGAGGAGGTACGTGGTACCAAAGCTTCAAATGGCTGGAATATTCCGAAAAAAAAGATTCTGCCTTCTGCTTTCCTTGCTGCACATTTGGTAAAACCCTAAAACATGCTGGATACAGAAACTGTAAGAGGGCTCTGCATGAATTCCAGAAACACCAGAGCACACAGTGGCACAAGGACTGTGTTGCGTCCTGGCAGAGCTGCAAGGCTAGCATGTCTCAGGGGACAGTGTTAGAAAAGATGGAATCGTACATGAGACGTGAGACGCATTGTAGCAGTTACCTGCATGTTAGGGAAACAAGGAATACCTTTTAGAGGTCACACTGAACCTCTTGACAGCCTGAATAGCAGCAGCTTCCTCGAGTGTATGTCACTGTTGAAGCAGTTTGATCGGTTCTGAATACATGGCCCCATACAACACCACTTGCCTTTCACATGCAAGCCTGAATGAATTGATACAATGCTGTCGGGTGAAATGATAGAATCCTAGATTTATGCCATTATTAGGAGAGGCTCCTGTCCCATCAGAACTAAAGAGTTTGATGCTGCCTCAACAGCAGCTGCCATAGAGACACAATTGCAGGAAAAAGGAATTGGGAATTTGAAATGTGTGGCACAAGCTTATGATGAGGTCATGTCTGGGGCAGCACCCAGAAGCAATCTACGTCCATTGTTATGCACATGTTCTTGTCATCTTGTCTTATGTCACACTTGCCGTGCAGTTGCTGAGGACACAGACTTCTTTAGCATTCTCCAAAGTCTCTATTCGTTTTTCCCATGCTCACTGGTTACTCATTGGTTAACCATCACAAGTGTACAGACACACAAAAGAGACTACGGTTGCAGGCAGGTGAATTGCGCACACTGACATGCGAGATTTGGTCGGTACATGCAGTGATAGCTAATTGTCCAGCTATAATTGATTGCCTCACCACCATTAACACATAAGTAGCAGTAGGACTTAAGATAAAACTTTGCAAATTTAGGTCAGTCTACTCACTGATGCTGAGAGAACTGGGTGTGAATATGGGGGAGGGGGGACAGGATAGAAACAGCATCTGGTTGGCACTAACATAGTATAGACACAAATACATCACATATGAGGGACACAGAATGGCACTATGAGCTGAGTTTCAGTGAGACTATTAATATCATGCTCTTATTGAATTTGGATGGGTGTAACCTATATATCATGGATTTATGAATTATTATATACTTCTCCTATAGCACAACTACAAACCAATAATGATGATGCTGAGTCCTGGAGAAGAGCGTAAATTCTCCAGATATGCAGGACAATCTCCTGCTTAATATTGCTGATCCTCTGGGCTCCCTCACAATTTCAGGCTATGAATTAAATCCTCGTGAAAGTGAGCTTTTTCCTATAAATGCTTTAGCAAAGACTTTTTTTCCAAACCTTTCATTTGGGACCAGCATCACAGTACGTCTCTTATTAGTGAGTCAGGGTTTCGCAATCACAGAACAAACCTTTAGACCAAAATTAAAGTTTTTAAAATCAAATTCTGAAGCCGTTGGCCGACTGCAGACCCTCAAGGCAACAGTTACCTTGGTTATTGACAAAGCAAAGCCAAAACTAAAAGAGTTCTACACAGGCTCACATGGCTCCAGTGGCACCTGTGAGTCGGTCATCGGTCCACCACTTTGATCCACAACTATTGGATAGATTGTCCTGAAATTTTGTTCAGATGTTCATGTTCCCCACAGGGTGAATCCTCTGACTTTCCATCTAGCGCCATCATCAGGTCAACATGTTAATGTGTAACACTTTGGTTTATGACCAAATACCTGCAGAACTAATGACATTCCCTCAGCCTCAACTGTACTTTGTGTTTAGTGCTAATTTGCAAATGTTAGCATGCTAACACGATAAACTAAGATGGTGAACATTGTAAACGTTGTTCCTGCTAAACATCAACATGTTAGCATTGTCATTGTGAGCATACTGACATTGGCATATAGCTCAAAGCACTGTTGTGCCTAAGTACAGAAGTACTCACAGAGCCGCTAGCATGGCTGTAGACTCTTAGTGTACAGCCAATGGTCACTAACCAAGCACTATATGCCATCATGCATTGTTCTGAAAGAAAAATATCAGACGGACGAGAGGAGAGAAAGCAGCGCAAAAATCTTTTTTCATTTTGCAGTTGAGCTCACGCTACAGTCCTCTACATTGATAGTGAGTAGGGAGTAGTGAATGAGTGAATGATTTCGGACACAGCCTTAGTCTTGTTAACAGAAATACTGTTTTCATTCGCTAGTTCTTTCTTTCTTTTATTTATTATTGCTGTTAAGTTACCATCAGTGAAACTCAACAATTCCTGAAGATGTTTCAAATTAAAAGCCTACCAGGAACAGGAGGTATTATGTCCTTGGAGTTTTAATATGAAACATCTTTGCAGGAAGTTTTTTTTTTTTTTATTGCTGAGTAATGTTATAATTACTGATAGAAATGATGGCCAAAGTAAGAAAATAAGACCCAAGTTGTAATAAACCAATATGATCCTTTAAAACGGTTCCTCAGCTGTGATTTGAGAGGTCCTGTTGTGCACCAAACCGTCTCGTAGTTTGTCAGCACCAATTAACCAGGTCACACTCGTGGAGCTGCCCTTCAGTACTCAGTGAATTAAAGCCTGTCAGATTTTGACTTTCCCTCCAGGATCTCTGCAAGTGCTCCCCAGCAGGCTGAGTAGCAGAGACCTGACTGATCCAAGTGGCAGCTGTCTCCTGCAGTACGCACACAAGCTGAAGATAATTGTTGATAATTGCAGAGGGAGCCATTCTTTTTCAGCATTTGGCCCTTCAGCATAGCACCATGAGTCACTGTGTGCCAAGGGAGAGGGGGTGTTGGTATTACTGAGACACCTGGAGAAAACAAACAGGGATTTGGGCATGTAGGCTGCCACGGCTTGACGGTACCAGAATCCGTTGCCTCCAGAACTAATGGATGGATCTGAACAGGCGACATCGTCTGTGCTCCCCGACTGTGCTTCACAGATGGTTAATCTTCGCTGGTTTTGTGAAATTTAAATCAGCATTTTGTTGCTGCAAAGTTTGTAAATTAGTGTCTGAGGCCACATAGGTACAGAATGTCCTTGAATGTTTCACTGTTTAACTGTCAAACCTAACCTATTTTTAGGTCTGATTGCACCAGAGTTTTTTTCATACATTATTAATTTAAGGGTAGTAATAAAGCGTAATGAACCAGTTCTATTGCTCCTCTGCTGCCCCTGTTAAATAAGTGCAAGAGATCAACCTGCGTTAGTCTGCTATGTTGTTAGCTGGATTTGAATGAAAAGTTTTAGCGTCCCATGGTGGTGTAGGGGAAATGGAATACTTGAAATTTTGAAGGCAGAAAAATGGCCAAACTTGAAGAGCCAGTTCATCCAAATCATAAAAAAATATGCAGTGCCATCTCTCCATTAGTTTAGGTTTTATTTGTCCAGGTTTGGAGATATCTGTTGCATTTTCTGAATGTACTGTACAGGAAACAAAACAGTCGAAGACCAGTAGTGACAGTAGTAGTAGTAGCAGTGTTTTATTAGTTTTAATAGATATACTAACTGTCTCAAATTGTGGTCATCAAGTTCAACATATTTTGACTCTGCTGTGAGGTCATAATATAATACATACATTTTGCAATAGACACTGATGGTTTTAGTTGAACAGGTTATCTAGCAATACTACCAAAACAGCCTGTATTTTCATGGCAATAAACTGGCAGTAGCGGTCAATAACGCAACACACCGCCTGGTTGGGTGTGTGGATCCTGACGTGGGTGTATTATGAATATTCTGCTTATACTGTTTACTACTTAGCTTTTACTACTGCAGTAGCACCTGTGACAAATAACCCACAGACAAATCTATTTCCCATCATCTGGAGGAACTTTGGACATAATGATATGATGTAAGAAAAGTATCATTAACAACAGCAGAATGGGTTACTATATGATACAATGATGTGATATAAAAACTAAGATACATGACGTCACCAAATACAACACTGACAACAGAAAAATATTATAAGTTACTTGACTGTAATATTAATCTTAACTGGACACATTTCCTTATCCTCAGCTGATGGAGCAAGAGTTCCTCTATCAGCAGCTGGAGGTAAACATTAGTTTATCTAGAGGCTGATGGATCTCAGTGGTGAACTGAAATTTGACAGATACACTTCTGTTACACTGTGATGAGGTTCATGATACAAGTAGCTGGTAGAGGGACAAACCACTGTGGAACTAGAGAGGGTTGGGAGAGATTTGCATTGTTCTACACGTAGTTTTGTGAAGTTTACACACAGCAGAGTTGTACAGAGCTACAACAAAGCCTCTCGTTTAAAATGTCATTTAAACCTCCATCAGACTACAGTACTTTCAGATCATTACGTGTAATCAGGGGGTCAGAAAGCCAAGCTCAGAGGGAGAATCAGTCTCAGTGTGTTTAATAAAAACTGTCACTGATAATAACCTCATCTCCCAGTTGTCTACACATCACTGCACATCACACTCATTTCATTCTGTTGAGCTTTTATGCTTTGTGTGTGTCTATATACCATGTTCCTCCTGCAAACACACATAAACTAGGTGCTTTCATGATTCAGCAAACACTAATGAATTTCATAAAGATTTAATAGCTTCATTTTAATGTTCTGCAAGCTGAAATTCTATTTGTACGCCAACGATAAAAAAAGAGCATAACACGTTTTACAGACAGACTCTGAACACTGGACTGCAACATAACGTCCAACAGCTGAGAGAATGGCAACTATCAGCAGAGCATTTTCACTGTCTATTTTTGCTGAGAACTGCGCGCGTCATGCGGAAAAAATAGGCGAGACGCCATGTCATCTAGAGATTGATGCTGTGACTGTTGCTGTATGTGGCGCCACTGACGTGAGCACAGCGCCCAAAATCAACCACCAGTTGATCAGGATGTCTTGGGAAAGTCAATGATGTGGAAGGTCCCTTTGGGTGCAAGAAGTTCATTTCTACCTGATGCTGCTTCAGAACAAAAGGCAACACCATACCAAGGCACCAGTTTCTGGCATACTGAACTGTGACACAGCTTTTGATTTCTTCAAAGGTTAGGACTTGGGCTGAACGATATGCGATTACTGTGACAGATATTGCCATTGTGATATGGGTCACGATTTTAGTGGGAATAGTACTTTTTGCATTTTTCATTTTCACTGAAAAAATTTTAAAATGATGTACCAAAGAGGCATGTTCCCTTATGTCTGGAGAATAGGATTTGTAGGCCGGTGCATCTCTGTAGCACCACAATGCTTCGTTTATAATGGTATGTTGTGACACATTTTACCTTTATCAAAAAATTTGGGATATTGCACTTGGCCATAGTCAGGTCTTCGTCTTCAACTGTGATTGCTTCTTTTATTTGACTTAGAAGGACTGCCGTGCCATGACCTTCATCCTGGAAATGGGTTGAAAGTAATGACGATTCCTAGTGCCTGCTAAAGCTCTTGACTGACTGAAATGCAGCTTCAGAAATTTGTTCTCAGCAAGCCATTGGGATATTGTCAAATATTCCACTTCAACAGAGCGGATATTGTTCTTAGCAAAGAGGTTCAATTGATGTGGAGTCAGAATATTTGGACTGGTTTTTTCAGTACAAAAATGGATGGTGGTTTTACTTGGACTTTGTCAGTTCAGTGTGTTTTCAAGAAAAAAACTGGACGATACAGTATATTCTAAATTGTGTGCCAGCTATGAAAGTGCTAACTCAACCATGGCTGCTCTGGTGTTACTGTTCAATTCAAACCAAAAGCCACATTTTTGTAATGTGACAAGAGTTGCCATCATTTTTTTCTGTTGAGGCCAACAAAAATACAAAGTTAATGTTGACTTTTCTTTCACTGCTGACGTAAAATAAAGGTTTTGGGTGGGAATCTGAGTATGTGGGAACAGTAAACACTGCCAGTGTGTGCTTTCCTGCTTCGCTGTGTGTATCCACAGCTCTTCACTTTCTGTCTCTACTTTCTTCACTGAATGTCTTCATCATTATAAGTGGAGGTTTGAAATGAACAATATTAATGGCATTTTATCCCCATGCAGTCGAGGCTTCCATGGCTAACTGTACCCGCTGGTCACACACAGCATTTTATTACACCAGTGACTTATTTGACAATTGGGAGCTGCACATAAATTATCTTCAGAGTGTTTATGGAGGAACAGTGTATGCTCCAGACAATTCATGCCTCTTTGAATCTCTCTCTTTCGCCTTGTGTTTGCCATGTATGCAAAAGGCATTCAGAGAGGCCATAGTTCCCCCTCAGGAGAACGAGCACTTTATGGGACTTGTATTGGCTGGGCAAAGTACAGAGAAGAAATATCCACCCTTATTAATATTGCATTGTGCTTTAATTGCTCTCATTATCTCTAGATTACCCTTTGTTCTGTCGATACATTTTTATAAGGTAATTAATCCCTTTCTTTTATATTGAGCTGCCACGATCCGGGCCGTGAATACTCCCCTTGATCGTCCCCTGAAGCATCTTAACAAAAGCAAACTCACCAAACACCAAACATTGTAAAGTGGGTCAGCTGCTTTGCACGGTTCATGGTCCACAAAAGACAGGATTCCTGTGGAGGATTGCATTCATCTCAGAATCATCTAGAAAACCCTCCCCATTGGTTCACCGACAGCACCGAGAGGGCTGCAGGAAACCAGTTAACAACAGTTCCTGTCCTGTCTCATTGTAGTTTAATGCCATGTGGGGTTGTGCTATAGCTGGTATGCATTAAGCTCAGGCTGTAATGAAATAAGTTATATAAGCATTAAATTAGAATGCTGAAAATAACAATTTTCTCTATTTGGTTAGTTGAAAGACTCATGAGCTCACAACAGAAAAGACCAGCTTTTATTTACTTGCTCAGCTGTTGAACTTTATCATTTCTGAATTAATGACTGCATTATCTGCCAGCAACTGTGATAATAATAAGTCCCACGAGGGGTTTAGCCTTAATGTTTCAAAGCCACACGTCAACATTTTGATGAAAACTGTAGGCTTTTCCTCCTCGTGTTTCTGTGCTGAGGCTGCAGTGTTTCCAAATAGCACAGCAGTGGGTGAGAGCCATGAAGGGATTTGTTAGCAGCAGTAAGACTACAATCATCATCATCATCATCATCATCATCATCACCATCACCATCATCATCTTCGCCACTATGACTGCCATACCAGTCTGTTTTCAAAGGTGATAAATGGTCTGTTTGTCTTTCTCTGCACATCCTCCTGCGGCTCTCTGTACTCCTGGATGGTAAATAGCCTAATACGTTTTTGTTTTAAAACGCATAATAGAAGTTTACGGCTAGCGTCCACACTACTCTGGTGTTTTTGAAACCCTAAGACTGAACTTTGAAAACGCTGCCGGGCCCGTTTTAGTTTGAAAACTGTGCTTTAGTGAGGACAGGCAAAATTGGGTTGGATTGTGTCTTAGCCACAACGTGTCCTTCTCTGGTTCGTCACGCCCCTATCACGTGACCCTTTCACAGATGAAAACAAACGACATCAGCCTTGACTACCGACGGTTAATTCAACATGGATAACGAGGAAACACTTACTTTCAGTAACAGTTCCACCTGGTCGTCGGTCCAAGCACAGAAATCTCTGCTTTCTCCCTTGCTGTTCTTCGTTCGTAGTATTTCCTGGAACTAACTAAGCGACCAACCGCAGAGCAGACTATCTGCTTCCTGTTTATGTGCGTGCATGCCCAGTGTACGTGAAATGTGATATGCGTTTTCAGGTGTGTGGTATGGACGGAGATTGTTTCTGAAATGGTGATAAAACGCTTGTGTGGACGGAGATCGTTTTCGTTTTAAAACGCCGTTTTAAAATAAAAACATATTAGCGTGGATGTAGCCTTAGAGTGGACAGTTGCTGGTTCAAATCCCATCTGGGAAAACTGTACAGAGGAGAAGTGAGAAACCAGTCATTCTCTCAGTAATTATATTCTTGGTCAGATGAGCAAGCATGGCTGCTCAAACGTCACATTCTTTGGATCTGTGTTCGAATGGTTCCTGCAAAGTTTGCACCCTAGCCAACAGTGGCGTCCATATGGGCAACGTAGTCATCAGCTTGGCAACCGAGCCAAGGTGAGCCCTCCACATTCTGCTACTTGCCTGAATGTCTGCAGCTGAATACGTGTAAAACAGGGTGTTGCCATTTGCACTCAGCATGTCATCCCGCATTAAAAAAAAGGAATGTGATCCTCTCCAACTGTGCTCGAGTGTAAGTGAGAATACTGTTTACGCGTGTGTGCCTGTCAGGCTTTTGTGGGGGTTTTGTGGAGGAGGTTGGACGGGTCTGACACACGCAGATAAGAGTGAAGTTAGCAATCCAGAAACGCCCTGCGATAGAGAGATCATGACTGGGCAGCAGTTACTTTTTAAGCGCTCCGTGTCCTGTGAAAGTGCAGAAGGAATCTCATCTCATCTCAGTGAGTGCACAAGGAACAATGGGCTGACCTACAACACAGTCACAGAGTGTGGGATGATCCAAGCATGATGTGTGGTATTCAGTGCTTCTATATTCAGCAGCAGAGTGGAGTGGAAGTGGTAGTAGTGATTTCAAGTTCAGAAAACAGGATGAAAGAGGGATTTGCAGGTCCTCATGGGATGACATCACTGCAGCATAGTAGTATCCAGGAAGGTGTACTCAGGTAAATCTGTCGTAAACAAAAGGTTTTGTGCAATTCACAATTACACAACATTGATTGTTATAAGGCATGGCTATGCCACTCAGATTTTGTCTTATAGATAAGATGTTACACAACATTTACACCTGTAGTGCCACACTTAAAGTTTACTGACACTGATATGTGTATATTTTTTAGTTCTTAGTAAGAATCAGTTATGCATTTATTTCATGGTTCCCCCTATTAACTAACATATCAACAGGGTATTATGTTGTATGCATTGCAATGTATGCATAGGAGTCTCTCTGCCTCTAGTTTCACAATGGTAAATTGGCAGTAAAGGCAGATAATGGTGCAGCTGTAAATGGAATCTCCCATTTATTCTGGTCCACACTACTGATATTGAAAAATGTAAAGTGTTGAGCTTGAGAGATGTTAAGCTTACTGTAAAGTCACTAAACCTACCACAAAGTGCATATAGGGCAGTGGTTCTCAAACTATTTCTGTCATTTTTCAAAGAATGCCCTCCCATCCCACTGCAAACCAGTATAATTGTTATTAACCCTTAACAATACTAGGGTAATTTGTAGCAGATTGAGTTTATTGAAATAACATAATTAGCAACATGTTTTTCATGTTTTCTTCACCTTTACATGAATTTTTATTATGTTGATGAAGAAATAAACTTTGTCCAAGGTGCCAAAACCCTTGATTCTTTTTATTTTTTTCAGTTTTGACTGACATACTTGCTTGATGGGCTTCACCTGTCAAAATCTGTCTATCTTACACACATTTATTTACTTACTTACTTACTTACTTACTTACTTTTCAGGACATTTCAGTTTACACATCAATGTAAATGTGCCGGAGTTAGCTAATGAGCTAATTTTCATCTGTAGTCCCTGGGAAGGTTATAACATATTAATGTCATCAATACAATGCTTCAACAAGTACTACAAAACAATACAATACATAAATACATTACAGAAGTAACAGAGATATATAAAAACTATAGTTGTCTGATTCAATCTTAATAGCCTAAATCTTGATAGCCTTGCTATTGTGAAAGCACTCGTTTGTTTGTTGTGCCCACGTGCGTTGGATTTATTTAAGTTCCGTGATTCTGGGTTCTTGTCTGCCAATGCTCTTGTCTGGTGACAGCGTTATAGCAATAGTCAATACATTAATAAAATAAGTAAACAAGTGAAACAAATTTTTTAAATGTTATTAGTTTTTCTACCCCACACACTGCTCTTATTTTTCATGCAGCCCTGCTGAGTAATATAACACATCTCCTGATGCCTTCATGAAATTGATTTGGCATAATTGTATGTTTAGGCTTGGAATTGGTTAAATAAACCACTTAATGAAAAGAGACTCTAAGTCAGCATAGTGGACATATTTCTCTATGTTGAAACAAATGGAAGCTGGTGGAACAGTGAACAGGTTTGTTGTTACATAAAAAAGGTAATAAGAAAGGTTTATTTTGGTTGAAACTGGCTCTTTTTTCATCCTTTGATTAAAAGACTTTATTGTATGACTGTGTGCTCACAGAAAGTGGAGGAGAGTACTGAGAGAGTGATGCTGGCAGGCAAATGGGTTAACCATAGCTTACTGCTTCGTGTTTAGGAGATAATTCCACAAACACAGCTCTCCGTGCTCTCTTGGGCTTCTCATGTGATTGGCCTCAGAGCTGCATACATAATGTATGTGTGTTATGCCTCGCTTATAGCTTAAAGAGCAAGCCAGTCCCTTCTTGACAGCAGTGCAGTGCAAGGCACATCATAAACATTGAGAAGCAGGTGAGAGTAAAGAACATCAAAGTAAGATGATGTGCAGTGTAGAGCTAAAGTTTGTGTTTTGTGTGTGTTCACAGGGCTGTGTGTGCGTGTCTGTGGCCTCTACACTGCAGGTCTGTTCACAAACTCGAAAACTAGAGAGTTCTGTTCAGCGTGTGCAGTAATAGGTATTCGTGCCATGTCGCGGAGACAAAGCTTGTTGTGTCCTTGAATTTCCTGAAGCCTTATTGAACGTGTAATTTGCATTTTACAATTCTGACATTTAGCTGATGTTCTTATCCAGAGTTACTCACAATGAATGAGCAATAGATTGGGAGTCGAGTGTGTTGCTTAAGGACAACTTTCATAGGACAACTGGGTGTTTTGGCTGGTTCAGGGATCAAACCTAACTTTCTAGTTCAAGAAAGGTATTTTTTTTTAACACTGCACAGCACTACACAGGAGAAAAGCGTTGGAGCACATCTAATACAATGGGGAAAGGTAATCCAGAAGCTAAGGCCATAAAAACCAAAGGCCTCTTCACCAACTTTAAATTTAACCCTTGGATAAACCAAAAGAACTGAGCCAGAAGACCTTAGAAGTCTGACTGTTTCCTATTGCCTAAGTAGGTAATGAGAGTAATGAGAGAGTAATGTACTGTGGAGCAAGGCCATGTAGGGCAAACTCAAAACTTCTTCTTTGTTTACCTGTTGTCTTGATATATTCAGCATAATGTCCATTTCCACAGCACTAATTCCATCAGTACAACAACACAGTCAAGTCTCACTTTCTCTTCAGAGAAATACTGTTTTTGTTCCCGGATTACTTGCAAGGTTTTTTGTTCAGTGTTAAATTAATGTCAATGAAACTCAGCACTTCCTGCACAAATGTTTCACATTAAAAGCCTTGCAGCAGCTCTCATTGTAAAACAGGTGTTGGGCTTAACAGGGATTTAAAAAAAACAGCAAAGTAGAAGTGATTGGAATTAATTAGTGAATAAAAAACATTTCTGTTGTTATTTCTTCCTCTGTTAGAAAGAGAGGCAACTAAGATAAACTAATTAGCTATTTTTTCAGACTGCAATTATTTTAATAATAGTAATAATTCTATTTGAGAATATGTGGTATCTCATCTTTTAAACCTGTTCTAAATCTTTGATTGAATATATGCAGTGCTGTGGTTTCAGTTCATGGGTTTTTGAAACCTGATGTTAATATTTTATAGACTCTGTTTGTCTAAGTTTGGAATCTTACCTGTTGCCTCAGAGATGGAGCAGTCATGCCAGTGAGCAGTCCATGGTGTGTGTTGCCCGGCACACAGCGCCCTGGCATAGACTCCTCTCATTGGAGCCTGTTATTACATAACATGATATTAATATTACATGAAGGTCTGGAGCTGCAGACGTCTGCAGTGCTTGGGAAAGCCTTGAAATGTTGTCTTAAAATATAAAGCCAATGCATTTTTGTCCAAAGATGTTATGGTATCAATAGATAATTTTAATTATTCTGTCTTTATGATGGCTTTGATATATTCTATGTGAAGACTAAAATAAGATTGACAGAAGTTTCAGCTTATTGCGGTTGTTGCTGGTTGCTCATCCCTCCTCCATAGAGTTGCAAAGACGGAGGTGTTTTTGTTATAATAAAAATAACAGATTCTGTATTTTGCCACTGTATTTTCGGGTTGTCAGCTGTATGGGAGACCTTCATGTTGGGAAAATTTCAAATAAAATATAGAATGTACAGGAAATGTTATTGAACAGATAACTATCTAAACCATAGGAGAAGTCCAAGTACTTTAGTTTTGGGGGACTTGGACTCATTACCTATGGCCCTGGCTGAGGCTCATGTGTATTGTAGTATTTAGAGTCATCCACCATTACAAATTGGTGAATAACATGACTACTCAGATATTAGGTGAAAATACCATAGTATGGTTACATTAGCACGGAGAGTCCTATGTTTCTTATGTTGATGGACATTGAGGAAATCATTTAAAAATGAACTTTTAAATGGGGAATTTACTGTGGTAAAAAATACTTTTGGAACCAGTGGCTTCTTCTATTTTCCAACTCTATTCCAGTCCCCTATTTCTGCCCAAATTTGGATTGTCTGGTTCCAGGAATTGCAAAGATGATGTCAAGCCATTAAGGGAAAACTACGGTTTATGAAAACTTGGGTTTTGTCTTCGGTTCCATCAGCTATGATAACATTGTACCAAAGTAATTATTGAGATCTCGGAATGCCATGACACCACTTTATTTGGGGCTAAAACCAAAAGTGAGCAAACGTGTAATGTCACCAAAAATCCTTCAATTGTGTGTAACTACGGCAAGTACAGTAGGTTAAAGTCGAAGCAGGCAGTGGGTCTATACACAGTGATGGACAGTTTGGGTCATCATTTTACTGTTCATATTAGTTTTCTTTTTAAATAAGTTTGACTAATGTGGAGGTTTGTTTACAGCCTCTCTGATAGTAGTGATAGATATTTTTACTGATGGCACCGCTTTCTGAGATCTCAGCAACTCCTTTGGTGACTAATGTTATCAACTGATAGAACTGATGTCCAGAGCTACAAAACTAAAACCCAAGTTGTAATGACCATTAGTTTTACTCAAACCTGAATCCCAGCTTGGAAACATCCCTTCAGAAAGGTGCTACCAATGGATGCTATATCAATGTTTGTCTGCAGTCTTTGTTCTGAACACACATTTTTGACCATAACACTGTTCTCTAATGATGCTGGTTTTACAGTTTCGTTCACAGCTGTACTTTCTCCATGTGGTTGTCAGCAGAATGTCTAAAATGTAGAATGCCATTGCTAAGCAGCACTTGTCACTTTGTATCTGGGAAGACTTGCCCCAAAAGGACAGCTCGCAGCTCTGTCGAGGGGGAAGTGTCTTTGTTGAAATTCTGGTGCCTGTTCTTTGGAAGCCAAGCGGCCCTATAGCACTGCTGTCACACCAAAGAGGAATCCAAGAGACTATTCAGAGTACTAAGCAAGAAGGTTAATTAGCCAGACAATAGAAAAGCAATTTCATGATGTCACTTCTGCTTCCAACTGAAATTATTAATCTTTTGAACACAGCCTCTTGGAAGCAGGGTTCAGGCCAGCCGAACAGAGAGAGAGAGAGAAAGAGAGGTAGGCGTGAAGCAGAGCTGGGCAGACGCTGAGCCACCGCAACTAGCTGTGGGGTTATTAACACGAGAGCGACGGGCCTGTGGAATGACTGCCAGGGTATTTTCTTTCTGTTCTTTCTGTTAGTTAGCTGAATAAGCTGATCTTTACCCTGGGTGGCTCTTTTGAAAACGCCTCTCTGTCACTTTTGATAAATGAGATCGGTGTAACTAGAAAAATACATGCACTCATGCGGGAGAACTCGAAATGGCACTGCAGCAGAAAGCCACACAGTATTGTGCTTATGCCTCAGAAACAGCCAGTGTGCATGCATGTTGGAGCTTGGGTGTGCGTGTGTGTCAGGTGGTGATAGACACAACTCAAACACGGACGGCAGCATCCATTTCTGTCTTCTTTTTTTTTTCAAACCTATAAAATGTAGCAAATAGGTAAACAAAGATAAATGAATCATCTTAATTTAGGGTCAAATTGTTGGTGGTGCCATATGTAGTCAATCCATGCATCACAATATGGTGTAATATCGAATTAACTGTAATAAAGAGTCACAAAGTGGGAGGAACTGCTGGTTCTGGAAGTATTTTCCCCACTGTAAATTTCCATTTCAAAGTGTTGTTCTAATGATCCTCAAAGTTCGTTAACATAGAAATAGAGGTGTCTCCTTGATCATTTTCTACAAATTTTCTGCCAGTTTGTCATGTCATTACTTTAAATACTACCATACCTAGTATTAGCCTTAGCCACTGTTGCTATGGAGAATAAACCAGTTACAGGTGCTGTCAGAGGAGCTTCTGAGCAAGGGTTCCACATTTTAAAGTTGTAGAAAAGGTTTTGTCCAGTTGTTGGTCGTGTCTAGATGGCAACCCTAGAATCTCTCACGTGATTTGTGAAACGGTTGCAGTTTGGCTAGGTTTAGGCACCAAAACGACTTGGTTAGGCTTTCTGGCAGAAAGGCTTACTAACACAAGACTCGGTTCAAGTGCGAGAGTTTCGCAAATCTAGGGTTACCACCTAGACACGACCCCGGGTGTTGTTCATTGCAGTATTCAGCAAGCCCCCAGGAAGTACACCAGGTTTTGAAGCCAATTTCTTTCAGGTCTGTGAAGTAATACACACTGGCCCAAAAATACGTTTTTCCCATAGACTTACAATGTGAAAGAGACTTCTGTAAATCATTGCTTTTGAGTTATCAACTTCCCCATACAAACACTGAAATAGTCCTTATTTAAATCATTATGTCCTAAAAGTTGAAAAATGAACTAATAGCTGAATCCAAAGTTTTCCTCCTCCTGTTGTCGATGGGGAGCTCGTGCCACCATTGTGGAGCCAGGTTGTGAAAAATCTGGCTGTTCAGTCATTAATAAACTGAGTTTCTCACTTTTTAATAGGCTAACAGCAAAGGTTATCTGGCTGTTGAATCATTGAAAAGTAGGGTTCTTACAGTAATCAAAATCTGCAGATGTAAATGTTAATAGGTTCAAAATATATATGTAATGGTTTTGGAAGGCACAGGCATGATGTCATCCTGCAGAAAGTGCTTCGATGTGTCGTTCTGAAGGACATGGACCAATGAGGTATTTTGTTGTTTAATTTGGAGGACCTGTTGGTGTCAGGATGTGGCACCTATTAAAATTTGTAGTTTTAGTCCACCTCTTAATGTGTCTTTCTATTTCATATACAATATGATTTAATCTTTGAACAGGAACATGTGGCCTGGACAGTTAAAAAATGACATTTGAGTTTCAGCAAAGGGCTTAAAGGTTCCCTGTGGAGTTTTTGAACTTCAGTAGAAGTATGGAGCTGATTTTCTATGGGTGGCTCCCTGTTTTGTTTATAACATTACATTACATTTATTAAGCTGACGCTTTTATCCAAAACGACTTACAATAAGTACATTCAACCATGTGGATCCAACAACAACAATCATTGCAAGAATCACCCAAGTACATCAGCTTCATCAAATATGCTGAACTGCTTCAAGTGCTACATTTAGAAACAATAAGAGATAGAAAAAGAGTTTTATTTTATGGGTCAAGGTGCAGTCTGAACAGGTGAGTTTCAGGTCTGTGACGGAAGAGGTGCAGAGTTTCTGCTTTCCTGGTGTCAGTGGGGAGCTTGTTCCACCATTGTGACGCCAGGATTTTGTTGATTGGTAGCTGGGCCCCCTTTCGTAGTGAGGGAGTAGCAAGCCAATTGGCAGTAGCAGAGTGTAGTGGAGGGGCTGGGATTTTTGTATTGTGAATGCTCACTGTATAATTTTACTGTTTCTTGTCATGAAAAGAATTCATATTTTCTATAAATATTGTGTGGTTTCCAATGCATTATTAACTGTTTTGTATTTCTGCTGTTATTTTTGAATATTGAAGCTGTTCTGTTTATTCTGTATATTGTGATGAGAATTAACCCCTGTTACTGGTTTGAAGAGAGGATGCAAGACAGCTATCCAACAGTGTTTGAAAATATTTTGGATGCTAGAACCTAAAATACATATATCAGTATATAGCCATGTTTTTTAAAAATGTTTTTTATTTCAAAGCTTAAATATGTTTTAAGTCCATCAGTTATCTTTGCAGAACAAAGGGGTTTAATAAAGCTAGCAGACCAGACTACAGCTCCTCTCCATGGGTCACACCTTTACAACACTTTAACTATCTCTATTAAGCTCTGCACTCTGCATTCATCCACTAAAGTGTAAACTCAATGTGACATCTTGCAAACTCTGCAGCCTTCTGAAGACGAT
>LKNJ01004867.1:0-21909 GCA_002120245.1 Maccullochella peelii | reverse complement strand
AAGCTTTTTCAAGCTGTTCACAAAACCCTGCCGCAGCGGAACGCTAATAGGAGCTAGTCTTCCATGTATTGGAGATTAGATTAAATATCAGGGCCCTGATCCTGCTTCTGTAGCTGCTCTCCTGCAGACAAACGTTTAAGCTTGCAGACTTACACCCAAATCTCATGTCTGTGGATGTGATAAGTCTAAGTGTCACATCTGAGCTACCCAGCCCAAATCCTCATTGCAGCAGAATATACAGAAAAAACAGTGCAGTATACAGAAGTGTCATAGAACCTCTTTAGTACAGTAGCTTTTATATTCTTTAACTGCTGAATATTGGCAGATAGCAGATATTTAGTGCAGTATTTAAGGTTTAAAGACTGCTATAATGCCAGAAGGTGTAGTGTTTTAATCTTCATTAGTGTGCAAAAGCCACTGAAACAGCATTAATCATGTGGCACTGCAGCTCCCCCATTCAGTGGTAGTGGAAACTCAAATACATTTGATCATTAGGTTAAAACAGGGTGAGATAGTGACTGGGTAAGGACTTACATATGGCATATGCAACAGCTGGTTTTCCCCTGTGATGTGATGCCTTTGAAGTTGAGAGGATTTTAGCTGTTAGAAGAAGAGATGATGAGAAGTAGTGAATCACCATCTGAAAAGCTTTACTGGATCGAAAATCTGCTCTGTTTGGTCAGATTTAATTAGCTTAATTCCTTTGTGACAACTTTGTTGATTCAAATAATTCTAATGCAATTTTATAACAGAGTAAAGGAAAATTATATATATACTAGGGTTGGGGTCGGACAGCATTTTATCAAATTTGAATCCAGTATCAAATCCACTTATTAAATCTGAATCTTTTTGAATCGCTTATTGAATCTAATTAGGTTTAGCTTTAAACATTTGTAAGTAAGAAATTTGATAAATAACTAAAACTCAAAGATTCAGTGTAGATGTTGTAATCACCTTGTGTTGGCTAAAAAGGAAGAAACACTTTTGGTTTTATGTTATGTTGACTTGTAGCTACAACATGAAAATGATAAGGAGCAGAAGATATGAAAAAAGCATGTTTCTGACACACTGAAATAACAGTAGGCTACTTTGGAAGCTTCCTTGGGTTACAATTGCTGTTAACAAATACACACTGACAGAAACTAAACCAAAATACTTGATGAGGGTTTATCATTCATTGTCCACCACTGCTCTTACTTCTCTGGTGTATGCCCTCTGACAGGCTCATATTAGGTAAGACCCGCCTTCTTGAATTTGGCAGCCAATCAAAAATGACAACCCATGACCATGACAACTGACATGGTAAGATATAAGATGGGTCCTGCCATAAGGTTAGTGTTAGTCACCTCATCTTAAGGCCCTGTCTTGAAGAGTTACTGTGTAACTTTTTAATCCTGGAATGTGTATCACTTCGTTAAATTGCAACTGATTTAAAAGATGAACAATGAAAATTAAGCATGCATTACTTGATTTTAGCTTAAGACGTGAATTGTTAGTGCCTACAATAGAGTGCTATTAGATTCTACCAGGCTCTTGTGAATTTTGGGTTATAAAGTATTTAAGACTTGTCTATAAAGGGCTGCAGGCGACATATCAAGCACTATGAAGAGGAAATTTATGTTCTGGAATATTCATTGTGTGCCTTCGAGATTGCCCTTCAAAATACCCAGCAGCTTCACGGTCTTGAGAAACGCCCACACCCCCTTCCCTATCATGATCATGCCTCTTTCGCCATCTATAGATCACGTATATGCAAGTAAAAAGCAAGGGCCCAGGTCACCTGCAGGAGCAGGGTTCATAAATGTTGTTGTCACTGAGTGTACATCACCTTATATCATCCATTCTTTGATCCTCTGAATTAATTTAAAGATATATTCCAAAGAAGACTTGTAGACACCAATTACAAACCTCTGTGATATGGAAGAGAAATAATAAACCAACAGGGAAACCTCCCACCAGCAGTGTACTAATGAGAATGATTCTTGTTCTAGCGATGTAAGGACAGGGAGGTACATTATTCACCGATGTCTGAATCATCATTTCTCATTAGCGTATTGCATACGATGTAGAACAGCAAAATGTACCACTGAGCACATGCTGGCCATGTCATATGGACAAAAAGAGAAACAGTAATGTGAGGGAGCCTGAGAGCCAGAAGGACGTTTATCTTCATTGGGTTTAGGAATGCATCCTATAAATGAATGAATGAATGAATGAAGTGTGTGCTAAAAATGAATGAACATCTCATTCATGTTGGAGCTTGGTACTCATCAGGTTTACAGAGGTTCATAAATGCACCCTCCCACCCTCCCCCGCCTACTCATGGCTTCTGTATGAGCTAACTACACACTGCCAGGGATCAAAAAAATTCAAACTATCACTCTACACTGTATGACTTACTGTGACAAAGTGTACTTTTAGCAGTGTCCACGTTGACGCATTTCCCCAGATTTGACTTGACTAGCAATCGTGGTTTGGGACACTGCAAATATTCCTCATTTGAGACTTTGAGTCTTCACCATAAGAATGCTAACCGAGTTTTGGTGTTGGTAGTGAATGTCCTTCTAGATCTTTCTGCGGCAGTCCACTGACTCCTTGGGGCGGCTGTGGCACAGAGGGTAGTGCGGTCGTCCGTTAACCCCAGAGTTGGTGGTTCGATCCCAGCTCCACATGTCAAAGCGTCCTTGGGCAAGACACTGAACCCTAAGACCTGTGTCCCCATTGGTGTGTGAATGGGTGAATTAGACTACTGTTAGAACTTAGATAACTGTTACAGCAAAGCGCTATATAAGTAAAAGACCATTTACTCCTGGATGCTGATCTTTGACCTCTTCTCAGTGGATGCTGTGAGTGGTTTTGGTGTTCGCAGCTGATGTCAGAGGGTTCCTGCCTTCAGGATGTACCAGCGGAGATCTTAAGGTGTTGAGTGGTTTGTGGTAGGTGTGGACTCCCTGTGACTTGAAGACTCTGGTTACAGTGTCTGTCCTGGTCTTAAATCGGGGCAGGATTCTCATCATCCACTCCTTGTACCCGTTGGCCTGGACCTGCCACACCTCTCTCTCTCCAACCTCCTCCTCACTGATAAGATGTTGGGCTCTGTGTAGGAGGGTAGAACTTAACCAAGTAGTTTTTTTTAACCTCAGCCACAATCTTCTAATCTCAGCTACATAGTTTTAGTTGCCTTAACTTAACCAAACGTGAACCACAAAGGTGGCAGATAAGTAAAGGCTCATATGAACTGTTTTTGTAATGGTCCTATCTGTTGTTTTAGAGGGTTGTTTAGGTATGGGGACCTATTGGCTTATTTCAGTGCGTATGTGCTACTCAGGCATGCTGTTTTGAGACATTCAGTGTCACTGAACCTGTTCACTACCAACTGGACTTGTTTTGCGTGCTGGTTCATTAAAGGTGCCTTGTAGTGTTTTTGAACACTAGTAGTGCTATGGAGCAGGGGTTTATGAGTTGGCCCCGGTTTTGTTTGTTCACATGCACACGCACGTGGATGACATAATACACATGCTAATGGTTATGCATTATTCTACTTATCCACAGGTGGAGGTAATGCGCCAAGAAACACAGAAAAGTGAGGGTAGAAGAAGACTGCTAGCAAGTAAAGGTGGACGTTAACAAGGCAGGATTTATAAAATTAAAATAAAATAAAAAAATTGGCTTTGCAATAAAAAGGAAATACATTCAACATGTTTGTTAGGCCTCAAGGATATGTGTTTTGGTGAAAACTGGATGTAAACATGGGTTTTGTTTGTTTACAAGAAAATTCAATATGGCACCTTTAAAGAGTAACTTAACACCCTCTGAAAATCTTTTCTTTGCTGACTTTCAGTGTTTTCTGACTTCTCACCTTGCTGCAGTGATGTACAGGTGTACTCCAGTAATCTCCAGACATCACTGTTGGGTGATCAGTGATACTGGCTGTGGTCAGATGTAAAACAGGAAAGTGAAACACGTCTTTCCAGCCTGGTGTCGTGTCTAAAAGGACTTTGGATGGAAAAGGACAAACTAGCTGATGTACAGTATGTGGAACAACATAAGATGATGTGCTTGTGCTCAGGGTTTCTTTGAGCTGAACTACACTGAGTATTTCTGGCATCCTCCAACTTTGAATGAAATGCTGCATTAGACCCTCTGTACTGTTGTCACAATAGAGATCTGCCTTTGATACCAAAACAAAGTTTTGCATGGCAGCTGTGTCCCCATTGGTGTGTGAATGGGTGAATTAGACTACTGTTAGAGCTTAGATTACTGTTACAGCGCTTTGGGAACCGTTTCAACGGTTGAAAAGCGTTATATAAGTAAAAGTCCATTTACCATTTACCAATATCTAAAACATCTCCACTGTCATGATACTACAGCAGACAATGGAACCAGTTAGAGACAATAACTTTTCTTTTGCAACTCCCCTTGCACAGGATTTGATATGTAGTTTTAGTGTCCATATGTATCTGCTGGTAACAGTTAAAGCAGCCAGTGTAGGTGTCCTAGGATCCAGTGAGGTACACTGATGCTGTTCCCATGTTTCACCCACAGACTGTGGTTCTGTATATTTCAGTTCTGACACTTTTTCTTCTCCTCTTTACTATTCTAACTCAGGGGCTGCCTGTGCAGACTCTAAACCCTCTGGAGCTCATGCTGAAATGAAATTTCAGCTTTAACAACTCAGTCAGTGAAAGCTGTGAATGTTCAGGAAATTCAATATTGACTTCAATCTTTCACAATGGTATGGAAGTAGTATTGAAATTGTGGTTATCAGGAAAACACTGAGACCAACATTTCCAAGTCTATCTGCAGTAACAGTAACAGTATGGGCCTGCCTGTGTTCAGATAAGTGTAGCTGTTAAATGATTCTGCAGCCTGTCGCTCTCCATCCACCTCTGGGCCAGTCAGGGCATGAAAGCTGAAGCCTGGCAGGCCCCCGGGACGACACGACGGCATCTGTCAGGAGCTATGATGGGTGTTCACATCAAGGCCTTCACTGATTACTGCTCTCCTGGCTCTGCTCAACATACGAGAGAGGCACCTGCATGACCGCCATGCTTGACTTGACAGGAGAGATCTCGTTTTTCTATCTCCCTGACCTCCACACCATCCATCCTCCACAGAGCACCCTTGACTTTGGCCGAATGATTTACTAAACACTCCTGCTCAGTGTGCTGCTCTGCTCTCTGTGATGAAATGCTCCTGTTTGTGTCCCCCAGGTCCTGTGAGCACATTGTAAAGGACTTTGCAGATCATTTGCAATGTATCGTATTCTAGGCTGGAGTTTGGGGCAAAATAACTAATCAACAGAACACAAAGTATATTAACAGTTTTGGGCACTTTTGGGTCCTTGGGTACAGTAATAATTTGTGCCATTTTTCTGCTATATATGACTCTGTTGATCTAATATTGATTTAAAGAGATTGATGAAAGTTGAGAAAAAGTTTTGCATTTGTTGTTCCATACAAAGAGGAATCTGGTAGACCTTTATTAAGGAATGTTTTTGGTGCACAGGAAGCCATGCATTTCATTTACAACATGAACCAACAACAGCAGAGAGGATTACATAGAAGACTGTGTAAAGCCAGTTGCCACCTTAGCTGAATTAAAAAAAAGTGGTAAAAAGGAGCTGTAGGTTTTACACCAAAGATGTTACCACATTGCACTTTAAATAAAAAAGCACAGTATTTACAGTATTTAAATTGTATTTTATTGTTTCAATACCTTTTCCATTTTTTTAATATCACAACATTTGTATTTCAGGAGCAAGTGACACACACAGGTCATATGGGACGTTACATACTGTCCCAAGTGGCCAGATAAATCAAAGGTACAGATCCTGCCAAAGATTAGACGATCATGGATATGGAGTGATATTAAACATCAGATGTTCAATTTGTTTTTGTTATAAGTGTCACGAACCAACCATCTCACTACCTTTTTCAGCATCTTGCATTATTCTACATATGCAGTTTGCTCAGTTGAAAACATGCTAAATGAGAAGTTTTATACTTTGGTCATGTTCAACATGGTTTATGTTGCATCAGTGTGTTGGTACTGAAATACACTATGCTTTGTTGAAAAGTGCTGCAGTTCCTTGTCCCAAAATACATACAGAACTCAAATTCAAATTGCCACTATGTTTGTGAGTGTTGGCCCACACAGTCATTCGTTGGCTTCATCTTTTTCTTATCCATCCCTCCAGCTGTGCAACACTGACCCTTAGCACCTCTATCATAGCAAGCAGGCAATGCTTTGTGTGGCAGAAAACCTTGTATTCAGTTGAAGTTGATAGGAACAGAGATAATGCAAAGATATGATTCATCATAGACAATATTTGGCAATGCAATAATGTGTGTTTGGGTGTTAGGACATTTGAGTGTGGGTGTGTGCAGCCATCTGTGAGTGTATATGTGCACTGTACAGATGTAGCATGCATGTGTGGGTGTGAGCCAGCAAGGAAAAAAGGGATAATCTCAGTTTATATTGGAAAGCATGCTGTTTTTTATTTCATGCTGTTTATCTGCATGTTTGTTCGTATCCGAATAATAATATTGTATAATGACACTGTGCATGAAATGATGTGCAAATGTGCACAGTGGTATACTGATTTCATTTGGACTCCTTTCTATTTTAGGCTGTTGGCTGTCTATCTGAGTTATTACACTGTATGTCAGAGAGGTTATCACATGTGCAAAAGTGCATCAATAAAATTGCAGGTGTCTCTACAGTAATAATGGATCATAGGATCATGTGTAGTAGGCTGGAATGAGTGGTCGCACACGAAGTCCCACTTTATTTGACCACTGAGATATACTTATTTATGACTGTCCCATAAAAATACCATTTATCACCACAGTCCCCCCAGCGGCCTGCTGTTACAGCTCATATTGTGTCTCTGAGCACCTTCTGTCTAATGCTCTGCGCTTGAGTTATTGCACTGTATTCCTTGATCACAGGACTACATTATGATTGCAGCATTATGTACTCCTGAGTGCTATCCACCCAGAGAAATGGACCTGGGTCACATCACTTCCCAGATAGAGTCCGTTCCAGTGTCCTTCGGGGCCGATAACTGACAGGCTCCATTATGGAACAATCTGTACAAGACAAACACAAGATGTATGCCTTTGGCAATAGGCTGTATATTGTCCAGATACGTTATATGTATCCCATGGAAACATGGTAATTGTAACCTAATTGCTTATTTCTGCCTGTGAATATCTTATTTCTTAAAGGGAACTTACTATTAAAACTTATTTACTTACTTATTTACTTTATTTAGTAGTTTTGGCCACCCTTCCAAATTGCAAGAATAAGCTTGTACTCAATAGGGCATAGTGTTAGTTCAGGCAGAGCACTGCATTCATACTTTATCTGATTGGCATCAGCTGCTTCAGTCATGCTTCACCATCATCTGCTTGGCTACCAGGTGATTAATAACGTCCACATACTCCGTACAGGTGTAGAATGCGACCATTATGTAACTTGACACTTTGTGCCCATGCCATTTTCTGCTACAACTCCCTCCACCCACCAACCCCCTCCTTATGTTCTAAGTTTTGGTGATTTAGCTGAGATTTAATGTTCATATACAGTATGTGTTTATCAGTGCGGGATTAGTTCTCCCAACGAAATCCTCAGTGATACTCAAATTCTTCAGGGCCATTTCTGCTAAATCTAAGTGCATTACAATTTGCTGTAAATGGTCACTGAGTGAACCCTCAATGAACCATGGTCATTTCTAAGAACAAAGGTGACATCAGTAATTGGAAACACACCTCCATTTTAGACAAACTTATTTGGAAGAGAAAACAAAGCAGAGAGGTTATTACCCTCTTATAACTCTCCATTGACTGACCTTCAGGCGTGCTTAGTTTCAGGTTTAACTCCAAATAAAGTGGTCAGGCTTAACTTTTGGGTAGTTCAGACTCACAGGGCACAACCTATGAGTCTGCCACAGGAACTTGTAAGATAAGATAGGTTAAGTTTAATGATTCCTGTGGGCATCAAATAAAGATTTAAAATGGGGCAAACAGACATTTAAAGTTATCCCATATAACAGATGATTTGGGGAAATTATTTAAAGATTTTGATCATTTCTGGTAGGACATAGTTGGGCATGTGGCTCTATCTCAGATCTTTTAACACCTTTTGTGTCTGAGTGCCTTCTGTGGTCTTCCAGATGGGCCCTGTTGAATTGATGATAAAGTTTGAAAGATGATAAAGTTAATGAATATTACCTTAAACTCATCTGTCTTTATTGTTCTGTTTCTCACACAGGTTCCTTTGTATGACTCTACCATGGACCACATCATCTGCTGCCTGCTGGTCCTGGGAGCCACAGTGATGATCACCCATGCATGCCCCAAGTACTGTGTATGCCAGAATCTGTCTGAGTCCCTCGGGACATTGTGTCCCTCCAAAGGTCTTCTTTTTGTGCCTCCGGACATTGACCGCAGCACAGTGGAGCTTCGTCTGGGAGGCAACTACATCCTCCGCATTACGCAGCAGGACTTTGCCAATATGACCGACCTGGTGGACCTGACCCTCTCCAGAAACACCATCAGCTACATTCAGCCCTTCTCCTTTGGTGACTTGGAAACACTGCGTTCGCTTCATCTGGATAACAACCGCTTGATGGAGCTAGGCCCTGATGACTTGCGAGGCTTGGTCAACCTGCAGCACCTCATCGTTAACAACAACCAATTGGGAAGCATCCATGACAAGGCCTTTGAGGACCTGGCACCTGCCTTGGAGGATCTGGATCTCTCCTACAACAACCTGATGTCTGTGCCCTGGGACTCAGTCCGCCAGATGATTAACCTACACCAGCTAAGTCTGGACCACAATCTGTTGGAATTTATTCCAGAGGGCACCTTCACTGACCTGGAAAGGCTGGCAAGATTGGACCTGACCTCGAACCGCTTGCAGAAGCTACCCCCAGACCCCATCTTTGCCCGCGCCCAAGACTCAATGATCCTGACTACACCCTATGCTCCCCAGCTGTCCCTAAGCCTAGGCGGGAACCCACTGCACTGTAACTGTGAGATGCTGTGGCTGCGGAGGCTCGAGAGAGATGACGACCTGGAGACTTGTGCCTCCCCTCCTGCCCTGAAGGGTCGTTACTTTTGGAATGTGAAGGAGGAGGAGTTTGTGTGTCAGCCACCTCTCATTACCCAGTACACCCATAGAATGCTGGTCTTGGAGGGCCAGACGGCCAGCCTAAGGTGCGAAGCAACTGGAGACCCTTCTCCTACCATCCACTGGATCTCCCCTGATGATCGGCTGCTTGGCAACTCCTCCCGAACCGCAGTGTACAGCAACGGAACACTGAGCATTACCATCACCACCTCCAAGGACTACGGCACCTTCACCTGCATTGCCGCTAATGTGGCCGGGGAGTCCACCGCCTCTGTGGAGGTGTCCATCGTCCAGCTCCCCCACCTCAGCAACGGCACCGGGCAGCCAGCACCGCCAAAGTCACGCCTCTCTGACATCACAGGGACCACCAGGATCAGCAAGGGGGCTCCCAAGAGCCAACCTGAGAGGACTGTGTCTGTCTCTGAGGTGACAGCTGTTTCTGTGCTGGTCAAGTGGACAGTGAGTAAGTCAGCTCCCAAGGTGAAGATGTACCAGCTTCAGTACAACTGCTCTGATGATGAAGTTTTGATCTACAGGTAAACACATGCATATTTTAGTAATCTTGAAGTGTTGGCACAGTTTATGTGGGAATTCTTGACAGTAGGTAATTGGTTGATAGATGACTGGGTTTATTTAATGCTGCACTAAATATTTTTATATTACCAATGGATATAATGACTAAATGTGCAATGTGAAAGGGGTTGCTTGTAGTGATGAACCCACAAAGAAGGACTATTAGAACTGGCAGAAAAGATGATGATATATCAGATAATTTGTTTTCAGCTTGTTCTGCTGACCCCCAAGTGGCCAGAAAATTCAGTTTCTTAAGTTGTAATGCTGATAATTTGTTCTGTTTCATCTAAATTGAAAGACATTTGGCACAGCAGAAACACTACTGTTTTGGAAGCTGTCTGAAACAGCTTTCTGTCTAATCTGAAATCACAGCAATTTGGAAATTGCAGTTGTCATTATGGCAGTGTCAATATTTTTCCAATTTTTGTGCAACAGTAAGTACGTCTTCATTACTGAAAGTAGTCAGTGGCATAGAGGGAAAAAGTCATGGCATCTGAATGAGAGGTTCAGCAGAGTGTTGTGTTTTGGAGAAGCATCTGATCTTAAACAAAGACAGATGCATTCAAACATTTTAACAAGCACTTAAACATTGAATGATGTCTATTTACAGGGTGCAGTCTTTACAGAATCACACAGCAAGACTTCCCAGTGGAATAAGTGTATTGCAGAGTTTTCTGTAATATTTTACACTGATATTGGCCCATCCATCATCCAATGCCTGGATTGTCCATCAAATTGTTTAACAGCAGCAAAAACAACTCTTTTCCCTTCTTCATCACCATTTCATCATCTGATGTCTCCCTCACAAAGCACAGTGCTGTGCTGTGCTGGGCTCGATTATGCTCAGCGGTCCAGAACCAGGGGAATTTCTGAGCTCAGGAGGCAGCAGTTTCTGTCAATCCAGCTACATTTGATGGGGATGAAACTGTATGAGATGAGGCCGCCACAGCCTCTATAACGAATGTGAAACCAGCCAGAAGAAAATCCAATTACTTAATGCCATTTAAATCAGTTACTCCTCTCAAAACTGTGGAAAACAATATATTTAGAGCTGTAGGCCTCAGGGCTGTGGCCACCTTTTCGTTGCAATATTTCCCTTCATTTTGAAGCATATTTTCTTTCTTGTTTCACCCTGATAATAATGTAGGAAGAATTTTTTTCAGTCCTTTGTGTAATTATACAGTACAACTCTAACAAATAGTAATGTAATGTTATTAATTCTATTCGGCACTCTTTTGTGTTTCTGCATAAAACATTTTCATTTGAAAATCAACATTTTGAATATAAATATGTAGAAAGATTATATGATATAATATACACCGTTCATTTTATGAAAATATTTAAACAGCATATGCACCAAGCTACACAGTACTTATAGAAGTGACAGCTGTTGTAAAGTGAATTCCTAAGGGCCTCATTTAAAAACTCTTCATAGATGCAAATCAGGATTTGCAGAGTGTACTACCTTTCACACAAATATCTGATGTATAAAATCCAAATTGAATGAAAACTATGCATACCATTAATTGTTGGACTATGAGAAGTGGAGACTCAGGTGGCAAAAACAGTTAAATTAAAACTTTCAATCAATTCTTTGTTCTCCATGTCAAATTACATCTACTTGTAAAAAGTGCCCAGTAGAACATCCAGCCTGGCTTCAATCTAACCACCATGCAGTGTCTCCCCTCATTTAACAGGCTGCAACAAGTTTCATGTTGTGCTGCTACTAGAACTGAAAAAAAGAGAACAAAGCAGCAAACAGATAATTATAGAGTGGAATTAGCCTGCCATAGTGGTCCATAGTGAAGAATTCGAGCTGTTTGAGACTGTCCTCATATGAAAAATTACAGCATTGATCGTTTGTTCAAACGACTACAATGACCTACTGTTTACCTGACAAGGACCTGTAGTGGCCCAGCTCGGTATCCCCAGCAATTATATTATTACGATTCCGCACCTCACAGGTTACGTCCAATGCCAAAGTTCATTGCCAATGCAGGAAGTAGTGTGTTCTTTATGTAGCGAGGTGGACAGTTAGAGTGTGGAGGTCAGGGTGACGGATGCGTGTGTAGTGCGTCTGACTTTCTGAGTGCAATTAACATTTACCTTTTCATTAACAATAGCCACAGTCTTTCAAAGATGTGTCTTGACTAAGTGTTTTTGTCGTTTAACCCTATCAACATTTTTTATTTCCCTAAACTTAACCATACTGTAGGTGCCATGGACAGATACTGTACAAAGTGAGAATTCTTAAAACATTAGTGGTGGACGTAAAAAGTTTGTCATTGAACATAATTCAGGGATTTGAATCGTCCAATACTGATGTTCTTGTCTGGCGATAGGGTTGAGTGGCCTCGTGAAATATGACTCTTTTCTGTCAGGGGAACTTTCTAACCTTAACCAGAATTTTTTATTCCTAATGGGTTCAGTGTGCTTGGAACAAACTTGGAACAGTCATAGCCTACATTCACTGCTTTCCTGGCCTCACTTTAAGAACTATGTGTCTTTTGTTGTGTCTTTATAGTCTCTCTCAGACATTCATGGTGTTGCAGTTAGATGTTCACATGAAGAATGATGGAAGTAGTTGTGTGAAGAATGGAAAAGAGAGAGAAGAGAAGTTCAAAGCCTGCCTACTTTCTGCCTGGCCAATCACTGAGTAAAGTGGGTGTGATTGTCACATTGTCTGTTTCAGAAAACTGCAAAAATTGTCTGATAAAGGGCCCCCCGATTGTCTCTCGAAAAAAGGGGTTTCAGATGAAGTTAATTATTTCAACAGGCATGTTGTAAGCATACTGATACCTTAAACCTGACCAAACCTTAACCATAGAAATGGCAGATCAGCAAACCCCTATACAAATCATTTTTGTCATTTGTAATGGTTTTGGTAGGCTGTTGACCTGCCAATAGGGATGCAATATGAAATTGCACTAAAAAGGCAAAAAAAGCCTAATAGAGTTGACAAGCGGGGAGAACTTCAGGCACTCCTGGTTCATTTCCTCCATTGACAATGTTAGGTGAAAAAACGAAATAGTTAAGAATAATAGTTAAGAAAAAACTTAAACTGAACCTTGCTGAGCCCCGCTGTAGATGTCTTGAATTTTAATATGAGACAGATAAAAGCCGGAACTTACCTGATCAATTATGTTAGCAAAAGCTGCACCAAATCTAGAGGGATTAAAACAGCTTTCATGCTGCCATGAGAATATGATTTTCTACCTTGGTCTCTGTCTCTGTGCTGTGCATTGTTCTGAAAGCGGCCTGAAATGTTTCACAGATTCGCGAAAGCCAAGTTGAATTCAGGAAAGTTGAGTGGAGACAACTCTCTGTAAAAGTTTAGATAACAATGGAAGTTTGGAAATAGGCCTGTAGCTGCTGGGATTCAAGGGATCCAGACAACTTAATCATTTCAGCTGTGTCCCGCTGTTGTGCACACGAGGTAAGAGTTGTCAGCTGTTTCCTCTTCAAACACTGGAGCTGGAGGACAATGTTATCACTGCTCCAGTTTCCATGATTGGCACATTGTTACTTGAACTGAAGGTTTTTACGTGATCCTTTATGCAGGATGGGTAAATGTGAAGGCCTGAGGGCCCAGAGAACCCATTTAAAACAGACTTTTTGCTGCTGTCAGGCTGGAGAGAAGGCTTTTTAAATTCCTGAAAAGTGTACTATTCTGAGATGTTCCAAATTTGTGACTGCAGTATATTCAGAGGTGGGAAGAGTAGCCAAAAATGCACTCAGGTAAAAGTACTGTTACTTTACAATAACAAGTACTCAAGTAGAAGTTAAAGTAGTCATCAGAATAGCAACTTGAGTAGGAGTATAAAAGTATCTACTGGAAAAACTAGGTGAGAAGTGACTAACTTCAACAAGCTCCTTGGATCCAGGCCTGGCCCTCTGCCCCCTTAGCAGATATAGTATATAAAGTATAGTATGTATGAGTTAGTTTTGTTTTATGTGTATTTGATGTTGTTTCAACCACAGGTTAACTTACTTGGTTAAAGATAAAGAATTGGACACACACTTGTATTAATGGTAAATTTGCACTGAAAGGTCCAATCTTCGTCCTCTGATTAAGTAATTAGTTATGTATAGTATGCAAGGACAATATTCCTAGTCTTATCTGAGTTTTACTAAATGTTACATCAATATTATATTAATATTACAATATTATTAAGTAAGCACTATTTTTAATGCTGTACTTTGTTTCATTTACTACTGACCAAATAAAACAACAAAATCTGTCGAATTTAACTGCCCTCTAGGACGACACATAGAAGTGTTTCCTGGTGAAGCGTTGGTTAGGTTTAAATACAAAAAAGACTTGATTAGGTTCAAGTTCATAGTTTGGGTTAGGGTTTTGGAACGATCTAGGGAACGAACATGTTAAAGTTCGATGTTTTGTTGAGCCATCCGTCCCTCCCGACCTTCACCCTATACAGACTTTGTCGCTCTAAGAGTATGTAACTTTTGAAACAGAAAAGAGCACATTCTTTCTCTTACAAATAAAACATTGAATTTATTAGCAATAAAACACCTCCTTCAATTCAGTACACTCAGGGGTTTTGATTGCTGCAGCCTTACTTGGTTTGGTATGATCAGTAGCTCATGTTAGCTAACGTTAGCAAGCTTTAGACAGATATTACTGTGTACATTACTGAGCAAGTTTGCAGACTTTATGACTATTCTCTACCTGTGCTACTGTTACAGTACGTTTGAGGTTGTGACAGTGTCCCATCATTTTCACTTGTTTTCAGCTAGTTCTTCTGTTAGCCAGTTGGCTAGAAAAGATCAATGAATGCACATTTAGCTATTGAGTTCATTATAATGACCCTAAATTTCAAGCTACTTTTAGATTTTTCAAGTTATGGTACAGACAGTGAACATGTCCTTCCATGTTAGCTGCTGTGCACTGCATGCCATGATTCTCTTTAATGAGAGCTTATTGCCAGATCTATGAAGGCTCTCTGCAGTGCTGGCTGCAGGTTTACATGAGCTATGCTGTTATCAGAGTTATATCAAGCGGAGACCGTAACACAAACCACAGGCCTAAGGTGGCACCATTGTCAGCACACCTTCCTCTTCCTAATGCATCCATCCGTTACAGTTAGATGGAGGGGACGTTTTATTAGAACCAGGAGATATTCAAGGGTATAGGCAAAGACACAGAGAAATGCCACGGCCCATTTAATCCTCTACAAACAGAGTCGAAGAGTGAGGTGCAGCCGGTGAGAGGCCATTAGGGATTTTGATTATATAAGCATAATCAAATTTCCCAGCAGCACCCCAATGTTTAGGCTGAATCAATGGGGCAGGAGACCGTTTGGCATGCCCTTGTCTGTATTTGTCCACAGCAAAAAGCCTTAAGAAATCAATAGAGATAATGAATAATGTTTCCGTGATTCTTTGCAACTGGAAAAAAAACTCCAGAGCCATGAAATAGTTTAATATTTGTGGGCAGGAAAGATGCAGCCTGGAGTAATGATTTATTTGTTTTGTCAGCTCTTTCTTTGAACTGAGCAAATATGTGGAATATGAAAACTGTAACTGACAAATCTCTTGCAAAGCTTACAGAAGCCTAAGCCAAGAGCCCATCTCCTCCTCCGTCCCCTCTCCCACTCTTCTCTTCTCTCTCCGCTTTCACTATGATTAATGCTATGGCCTCGCGCCATCAGCAGGAGCTAAGCAGGGCACTCGACAAATTGCCGCCTCAAGGGGTGGGAAAAAACTTTTATCTCCCTCTGATAAGCACGGGCATAGGTTTCTCTGGACTTGGGCTTTATTCCTATGAATTAAAATGAATTAACCAGTCTATGCAGACAACCTGAAATCAATTAGACCCAGACACAGGAGCGAGCAGCGAAAGCATCACTAGGCTAAAGAATTTCACTCCCAATTCCAGGCAGCCAATTATAATGGTGTAATGAACTGTAGCACAAGTTGTGGAACTTTTTTTTTGGAAAACAGCTTCTTTTATTTGAGCTGTGGTGACTAATTGGAATAAGACAAACACTGAGGTTGTGATGTTTTTGGTTCTTGACACATCTATGATCTTTGTTGCATGTCAGATAAATGTGCTTTTGGAGAAGAATGTCAGACAAATTGGCCAGTCACAATGAGCAAACAAATGAAGGGTCGCAAACCTGCAGGTCATACTATCACATGAAGGATGTCATGTGATGTGTCATGCTACACCTTAACTCAAAAAGTTTTCCGAACTACACGACAAAATACGTTGGTTCTTGTTGCCTTTAAAATGACCCATATTAATGTTTTCTGATCTGATGCCCCAATCGGTAGTATGATATCGTTTTTTTCTCATCACAGAGGTTCAACTAAGGTTGTGGTTTGAGGTACAAAAAACTACTTTGTTAAAGTTAAGGGACCTTCATTGTCATGTTTAGAAGAATTATTATAGGAGACAGGATGCAAACAGCAGGCTTTGTTGACCCTTGAGGTCCCTATGAGGTTTTGTGGCTCTATAACAACATCCCTCTTCCACCTTTACTCCTGACAGACAGGAGTCATAATTCACATGGCCACTGGAGGTTCCTGTCAGCAACAGGTTGTATTTAGGCATCCAGGCGGACCTTTTCCTGGGGAGGACAGGCTCCCTTAACTCTGCGCCACTCCAAGTGTCTGTGAATGCTGTGGGATATGATTTGGGTCTTAGTTTGATTTTATAACATCTCAGTCATTGTCAGTCTGAATGGGGCACTTGTATCACAAATCAAGAGCAGTGGGTTAGTCAACTAAGCTTGGCTTAGAGATTAACCTATGAGAGCCTGGCTAAGCTGAAGCCACGCTGCCCCAGATAACAAAACTGATACTGATCTAAAAATACAGGTTGGTTCTCCGACATGTAAACTGATGTTTGTTTAGAAGTGACAACTTGGGTTGGTTTTGACAACACTATTTCAAATCCAGTACAGAATATGAATCCTTTCAGTTTGAATTTGGTTTAGCTTTTAACATTTGCAAGTTCTAAATATACCAGTGGAGGGGGTTAATAGGGGCTGTATTTTTTGTTTTTGTTTTTTGCCCCAGGGCCTCTAAGTAGATTACTCTGGCCCTGCCCTAGTCTTTTTTAATTCTGCAGGGAAACATAGAAATAATGGGCCCTATTATAAGCCAATATGAAACTGGCACCGCATCATAAACAGTTAAAGAATCAAATACTTTTACAAAGGTAGATTTTCTGTCGTAAAGCTGAAAAATGGACAAAGCTGGCAGATTTGTTGCAGAGAGATAAAAGCTGGTATGAATTATTTAACATGATCAAACATCATTATCATCTTAATACTCTGAGTACTAAGATACATGTTACTTTTGTGACTTTCAGCTCTACCATACGGTTTTACCCATAGTGGGCCTGAGGGTTAGACAATCAGGTTCATGACTGATGTTAATCCCTGCAGGGGAAACTGTGGCTCTGCAAATGAATAAGTAATCATTTAAACAGCAGGTGGCTGTGTAACATCAGCAGTATAACCTCCAGTCCTCCGGAGCAGCTCTTGGGCAGTTGGAGGCTCACTGTCTTTCTCTGGGGCTCCTCGACATCTTGATGGTAGCTGTTGAAGCAGGAACGTTTCTTCCTCAGCACACACACACACACGCATACCTGTGCATACAGCATTACAGCTCTCCAGAGCTTAATACCCAACACCTGACACACTCCCTTGCGTTGTTGTTCCTATACTCCTTACAGTTTCCACAGATCGAAATTGATCTTGGATTGGCCCATACAAAATGTGCTTCACTCTTCAGTCTTTCTGGCCTTTCCTGGGTTTTCTACTTATTTATTTATCATTGCTCCAGAGCTCCGATATCAAATGGACCCTCTGTTCACTGCAGCAAGACAGATGGCTCTGAGAGATAAAGCCAATTACTGTTGGCTGACTGTTAAAGCAGCAATCGCAGAGTCTAAACAGTGGAGAGAATCTCCAGGGAATGCAAATGGAAATCTTTGTTCTCCTTTAGTGCACGGTGAATAGAGCTTGCATTACCTACCGCAGCAGTTAGTCCAGTCTCCATGTGCTTAAATACATGTGTACCCTGTTCAGATGCTGATGGCTCAATTATTTTTAGCATTTACTGTATCATTCCTCAAGGTTTTTACAGCTGCCTCTATGTCTTTAAAAGAGATATCAGCCTAGGCTATTACAGAGGAAGACCTCTTTATTTTAATACATTAATTCACCTGCAGGTCTTAATTGTTTTTCTTGTCTTTGTTAAGGATGATCCCGGCCTCTAGCAAAGCCTTCTTGGTGACAAACCTGGTGTCTGGGACCCGCTATGATCTGTGTGTGCTGGCTGCCTGGGATGACACTGCCACCACACTCACGGCCACCAACGTCGTGGGCTGCACCCATTTCTTCACCCAGGATGACTACCCTCAGTGCCAGTCTCTGCCCAGCCAGCTTCTGGGAGGCACCATGATTCTGGTGGTGGGGGGCATCATTGTGGCCACTCTGCTCGTGTTCATCATCATCCTCATGTTGCGCTACAAAGCTGCAGATGCCGAACCCCCGGTGGGGAAGCTGACCAGTGTCAGTGACACACACTGTCAGACCAACGGGGGTCGACTCGGGCAAAATGGACTTCTTATGCCCCAGCCTCAGTCTCAGCCTGAGCCAAAGGTCAAGGCCAAAGTGACTCTGCAGGACGAGGTGGTGGAGTTCAAGTGTGGCTCCCTACAGAGCAGCCTCACCTCTTCTTCCTCTTCTTCAGGCTCCATGGCCGGGGGCTCTTACAGCCCCAACAGCACACTTGCCAACATTTGGAGTTCCTCCAAGCCCCGGTCCAATCTGAACCACCTCCTCGGGGCCTTCACCTCGCTGGAGCTGCGGGGGGCGCAGAGCCGTGACCCGGGGGCTTCCAGTAGCACTGCGATGGTATTAGTGAAACCCCACACAGACAGGGAGCCACTGCTGGGCCGGACGCTGGACTCCAGCCTCAGCCGGCTCCTCATGCTACCTCTGGACTCCAAGCCAAAAAGGAGCCAGTCCTTCGACATGGGAGACGTGACAGGCGCCGGAGCCACTCAGCTGTGCAACAAACCACGCAGGATTAGCAGCATCTGGACTAAGAGGAGCCTGTCTGTAAATGGCATGCTGCTGCAGTGTGAGGAGGAGGGGGACACAGGAGGGAGTAAGGGGACAATAGACAGTGCCGACTGGGTGATGGAGAGTACTGTCTAGGAAAGATGGAGGATCGTCACACTGTCAAACACTGCCCACATGGACGGCCAACAGTCATGTCAAGACAGACCCGCTGATCTAAGGGCCTTTGTCCTGCATGAAGCATTCATCCCTTCCACTCCACTGCTCAGACTCAAGTGAGACAGGACGGGGGGGTTTCACAGTCATAGCCAAATACAAACTTCAGGAATAATACCTTTGGATTGTTCTGCCTCCCTCACACTTTGTACAGAGATGGATTAAAATGGCTGATCAGCCTCTAAGAGCTGAAGAGAAATCACAGAGCTGTGCTGTGTGTAACAGAAATATGTGGCCATGCCCATAGACTGCTATTATATTGTATACATTTAAAGTATGTAATGAAATTAAAGTTTTATATTTTTTATTTTGCTGGTCAAACACAAATGATCCATTACTGGTCTCTGCCTTGACACAAGGTCTGACCAGTGGTCACACCAAAAACTCTTCTACTGTAAATTCATCCTCATTTCAGATACCTACTGATGCAGTTTAACCTTCTGTGACTGAATGGTGCAGTATATATAGGTAGATGTGATGCTTTGATTAATTTTTTTTCATCCATTTTCATCATTAAGAAAAAAGATTTATTGACAAAGTTGTATGTGAATATATTTACTTTCTATACAGAGCATATATTTAAGGGGGCCACTGAATAATTCTGTATGCTAATCATATCAAATTTTATGTGACTGCATAGATAAAACCCATCATCTCCTAAACTATGGCTGAACTGTATGTAAAGACTCAGTTAATTGTTTAAAATGCCAAATGATTGAGGAGGAAACTGGTGCAATGGGTTGGAAGTTCCAAGACAAGTAGGCCTGTTTAGTTTGTGTACATGAGATTTGATTGGTCCAGAAGCAGTATTCGTGTTTTGTTTTTTTTGTTACAGCACCCAGTAACATCCCCAAATCAAACATTTTCTCCCAGTTCATTGAAACTTGCTACACATTCAGAGAGATATTGGACAACAAAATCAGGATAATTCTGGTTTATTACAACTTGAGTATTTTGTTATTCAGTAATAATAACACTGTACTCACCAAAGTCATTGTTGGGAACTGGAAACTTCACTATAACAAAGTCCAACAGGGCAAGAAACACAGGCAGTCAGACCATCAGACAGGTTGGAATCCAGATGATCCCAACCAAACGTTCCCGACCCCCTAGGACTAGTACCGGGCCACGGAACATCAGGCTGCAAGGAAACAATATGATAAAGTAACAATTCTGTAACTTTATAGCCTATCATGTGGTATTTAATTACCTTGAACTTGGATCAGTCTGTACTGCAGTTTTCCTCATCACTCCCTGTCACGCCACCAGCAACAACATACTGACTCTGAACAAAAACAGGTGATCTGTGTGGGAGGTAACCAGTCCACCATCAGCACCGTTCAGCATTCAGCAGGACAGGAAATCTGTGTGAGGACACCTCACTGAGAGGTTTGTCCATATTGTTTTAATTTAGTGGGTAACCACAATAAAACACAGACCAGATTGGGCATCCTTAGATTATTGTGGATTATTGTGAAGGTGCAAACCATAGAGCCACAGTGTCAACAACCACAGGATACCCCTCTCTCTGGCCAGGTTTCCTTCAGACCCAATATAAAACCAGAATTATTTCCCTTTACACACTATATTCATTTTGGGGGAAGTAGCTAAAGTTTATTGTTCAGTATCTTTAAAATACTATATACAGGTACAGTTAATTAATCTCTCATTTTGTCCACCAAGGTTGTATGTTACTTACATCTTTCACGAAGTCCCAGAATTTCTTTTGAGATTGTGCTTTCAGTCATTTTGTGCAAATACACTTTTTAAAGGGTCAACATCGCATTTTACAAAGTAAATTCCTCCTTGTTCTCCTCATACACTGGTCAATGTTCATAGAATTCCTACAGATGGTATTAAACCATCTGGAGGAGATATGGATTTAATACGTAAAACTAATAATGAACCTATTTTTCTTCTATTGAACAACATGAAGTTGTTTTATTGTCAGGTGTTGCATGTTTCTGCTGAACTGATTCATGAGACAGTTTAGTCCAGTATATACACTCATGCTGTCATTTCTCACATGTCTGAATGACTTTTTTGTGATATTTCTGATATGACTGTGTGTGTACAGTGTCCCTGTATATTGGATTTTTTACTCCAGTTGGAATATGTGTGGCAGTTGAACTTTACAGTAGGAGAGGAGGTGAGGAGCTTCACTGTGTTGTTACAGTGCAACGCTGCACATTTCTTACCTGGAGCTGTAAAATATGTTTGTGTGGTCAAATTGTTGTTTTTGCTACTAAGATAAAACTAAAAATCTCCTGAGACAGCCATGTGATGTCAGAGCATTTCCTCTACGACTGCAGCAGTAGAGTTATATGGGAACTATATAATAAACGTTATATAATGAATAATGAATGCTAGAAATCAAAACAAGTAATCACCAAGGTGAGACCCAGAGGCAAAATGTAACTGCATATGAATTTAAAGCATATTGTATGTTGTATCCATTCATTTGGTACATTCGTCCTTGGGAAAGACAGGTCCTTGGGAAAATACCGGTCACAGGCAGCAGAAGATCCCCAGGTAAAAAAAAATCATCAGTTTGAGCCAGGTGTGCTTTCCATCTAGCCTGAAACTTTTATGGATTCACAGGCTGCAGAAAAAAACAGCTAGTTTGAAGCCTTAGCTGCGCTTAACTGCGATTACCCTGACATTCACACAGAGGTGCACAAGTAAAGTCTGAATTTTGAGGAGAAAGGACACAATTACCAATTTTAGTAATATTAATATTTAATAATATCGTAAGTAATGAGTAATAAATTACATTTTAGTAACGAGTCCAACACTGCTGCAAATTTACAAAGCAGACCAGAAAGCAACCTGGAAGGTCAACGTTAAACCAGGTACCAGGTACCAAATGCAGATTTGTGTAAATTGAAGTAGAGCTATGACACTCAACTTCGGCTATCAGAAA
>LKNJ01004866.1:0-27804 GCA_002120245.1 Maccullochella peelii | reverse complement strand
ACGTTGGAACTTTTTCAGCTGGTGCAACCCTTAAAATGTTCAGTAAATTAAAGCGAAATATTTAATTTGTCCAGATGGTTACAAGAGTGTTTAGTGCTTTTATTAAATGACCTTCTGGGTTTTTGAAAGATCTTCAAGAATGTATCTTTTAGAATAAAAAAAAATTTCTTGGTTCTGTAATTTAAATGTAATGAATGATAATACATGAGAGGCTAGACCAGAACGGCTAATGTACAAGCTTCTATTAAGTTGCTTGAACTACAATTTAATGCCGTCAGCCAGCTGTAAAGCAGCAAAAGGAAATCTGTTTGAATAAAAATTTCCCAAATTGCATGTTTTATTGGTCTTGTGAATAATATATATACCATTGTTACAAATAATCAAGTAAGCCACAGAAAGTGGATTGATGACAGTGATTACATGTAGCCTATACTGAGGATGTCAGTGATATGATAATGAGATATTTGAATATTTCCATCAACATAAATACAGCCTTTTAATCCTGTTGAATTTCTTACCTGCCAGCGGTGGCAATCATACGTCTAAAAGTGTGTCTGGATGGATTATTTTTCACTGTGTATTATACATATTACATGTTTGACAGGCAATCCTTGGCAACGAATGGTCTTCATCTCACAGGCCCCTCATCTCATCTGTCTGGGTGATGTGTCATGAAAAATCTTGTATTCACCTTCCATAAAGTTCTCATTTATGTGGTGCAGGTTGTATGATGATTTAAATGTAAATGTTCATTTATAGCTCAATAATACACATAATAACAGTCAGAGAATACTGAATAATGTTTCATGTTGACATCCATGAGAATGTTTGTCATTATGGAAATGGCAACAAATTCATACATATCTCCAATATGCATTATGTTAGCATATGAATTTTTTATGTTAGTTGCTTAAAGACACTAACTAATGACAACTATGTTAAATGTCGCCATGATAATATACCTACTGGTGGTGAACTCAGCATAGACCCATGCTGATGAGAACTGTTACCATGCAAACAAAGGCCAAACCAACATACTGGGGGTCACTTTATGATATTGTGTGACAACGGAAACATTTAGGAGCAGTCGTAACTTGTTATGACCTTTTCACATCTGCATAAGCGAAGCTTTCAAGGACACAAAACAATGCCCATGACAGAGTATATAGCAGGACACTGTTCGCTCAACCTGTCCTTTGCTGTCTGTTCTTGTATTGCTGACACACGCATGATTTGGGATGTCCCTGAGCATTTCGAGGAGCTTTAAATACTATTGTGTCTGAACAGCAGTAAAAGATGTCTGGACATTTGCATGAATTTTTCAGCCTTGAAACATACGTACATCTTGAAGCGCTCTTTCAAAGTGGAAATATGAGAGGAAGTGCATTAAAATGATTTATTGCATTTTTGCTCTACATATGCTTGAGTTCAACACATATTTACAGATTCTGCACGTATTAAATCTAGGTTTTGATATATGTTTTTGTGTATAGACTTGTTCTTTCTTGTATGCATTTCAGGAAAGTGCAATCATAATAATTGATGTATACCACTTTATCACACTATTATTAATTTTGATTCAAAGTAAGAAATTTGTCACAGATGTTGCACTATCAAAGAAAATAAATAAAAATGATTTACAAAGTCGACCTGAAAATAAAATTCATTCATGGCACCGACTGATAATATTACCCAGACGGGCACTAAAAATAGTTCATAATATCGCTTCAATTCCAGCAGCCACACAAGCAGTTAACCTGCTACAGGGTGACCGTCACTTAGTCCCATCAGTGACTTGAACACTTTCTTTTGTATTCAACATGGTTTTCACAGTCTGGTCATTTGCCATCACCCCAGCTGGACCCATGAAAAAGGACAATTGTTGCTATTTAGACCCCATCCTTTATATTATGTCGAATGAACAAAACACTAAAGGCCGAAACAAGCCTCTCTGGGCTGCACATAGGCCAACGTGCACAGGTGTCGTTCAGAGACGTTTGCGTGGCTGTTTCTTTATACTTGTACGTGCAGCTTGGATAACGTTTATGTTTAATTCTCTATTTCAAAATCGCCCCCCGACATGAGGTGGATCAACCCGCAGCATGCAGGTTCATACGACGTATTATTGAAATTTGGCCTCCTCTGAAAGCTTCTCGGACTTACGGTTTGGGTTCATGGCTTTACAGAGATGTTTATGTGAATCTTCCCAGAACCATAATTTCATTTTGTGCGCAGGAGCTTGCCGGTGTTGAAATAACATGAATGTGATGTCTTGTGGGAATTACATTAACAATTACACTGGCAAGCTAGACTAACTAGCCTTCACTTGGAAAGTGGAAGCCAGTTAGCCTAGCTTGCTAGCGTCCACTTCCTAAGAAGAATATACTTTACAGCATAATGGGTTCTCCCAAATGTTGAATGTTTAAAAGGGGAAGACAGCTTAATCGCTAACAGCTAATAGCTAACACTATGTAGACTTATTGAAAAAGGACAAAAAATGACTTGTATTACCTGTCATATGCTAAATACAGCACCGATTAATTTGTCAATTATGTATTTAAATTAATATATTTAGTCTATTAAGTGTGAAAAAAAACTAAAATTTTATTTCATATTCACACAAGGCAACAATAATGAAAGTCAAAAACGTGTTGCTTCCAATATCAAAACTACACAGTTTTATTCAGTGTTCACAAGTTGCAAGAACCAGAAATAAACAAAAAGGAACAAAAGAACACAAGAATCTACAGTAGTCTATACTACTCCAGACACAAAGCCAATACATGAAAACACACACACAGACAGACAAATCTATACATGGCCACACATACTCACTTAGCTAAATATATACATGAACACACACTCTTTCACTCACTCAGCCAAATATAAGCACACACTCACTCACTGGCTTGCTTGAATGCCTTGGCGCAGGGTTTTCTGCCAGAACAGCTGCCCAATCAACACGGCGATAAGCATCGCGCACATATAGCGGACCAAACAGAGAGTAATTTAAGAGCCCATACTCATAGAATGGGGGTTACAGT
Source organism: Maccullochella peelii (assembly GCA_002120245.1). Classification (NCBI taxonomy): domain Eukaryota; kingdom Metazoa; phylum Chordata; class Actinopteri; order Centrarchiformes; family Percichthyidae; genus Maccullochella; species Maccullochella peelii. Next base: position 24,760 of record LKNJ01004866.1, on the reverse strand, counting down.
ACATAACCAACGGTACGTCCGTTCACCTGTTCATCTCTGTTGCTGTTGCAGTGTTGGCGTGAGAATTGTTTTGGCAGCGTGAGAGCATGAGACTGAAGGTGAAAGCGTGTGTCACATGCCAGTAGTGTCATGTCATGTCCAGTCACTGTTTCGGCTGATGTCCAGGATTCTCGCTCGCACCTACGAAGCATGAGTGCGAGCAACAGGATGCTTACTGCAGCTCACTTAACGGCCACCGGTGTCATTAATAGCAAGAACTTTCTGAAAACTACACATAGAACCTTTAAGTCAGTTCAGTTTGAATTATTTGACAGAAAAACAGGCTCTCTTATTGATGACTTCAAAAATGTGACGACAAACACAAACTGAATTTAGAATCATAAGTTTTAATGTCGAACCAACAATACTTTGCAAAAAAGTAATCCATTATACATTAATACTACATCCAACGAGTATCTTAAACAACAGTAGTAACAATTTACTACCAAACCAGTTATCAATAAAAACATTCTCTAAACAGCTAAAACATTTACCAAACAACTAATCATATTCAAAGAAAATAAAAAGACACATTTCAAGGTAATCAGTTTCCTTATTGGGTTTGTCAGTTGGTCCATTGTAAAGCTCCAGAGTGTGCTGAAATTTATATAACTTGTATCACAGTCACATAGAAATGTAGAATTTTTTAAATTTTTTGAGGATGGACTTAACAATATACAGCCACAGTAATCATATGTTGTCTGCATAACTACAATCAAGTTCATAGCTACCTCTGAGCTACAGACTAAAACCCAATTAATAAGTGAAGCCACATTAGTGGGCCTATATTTAGTTCATATAACAGCATCCTCCTGGGAGGCTGACGCCTAATGCCCTTCTATTATGTGCAGAAGTCTTCTGAGTGACTGATGTATCGTAAGGGAGCTGTCAGCTGTCAACCTGGCCTGTCACACTTGTCAGGGATTCGATTCATTAATCATGTTTGACTCCACATGGGAGAGCAGCCTCCATTTGGCTGAGGTCTAAAACACCTGTGGCACCGGGCCAACCTATGAGCAGGAATCACATCTGGAAGTACTATATGTCAAGAACATGCTTTGAAGGGAGCACATTAGAGAGGATTGATGTCCTTCATCTTTCTTTAAAGTTTGATGAGATGAAACTTTCACAGTAGTCGTGTACTCTGGGGAGGGAAAGGCTTTTATCTGTTTGGAAAAATTATTGCTGAGGCTACAGAGGTTGAGAAAGGATGTTGAGGACATCTGGACAAAGTGACAGTGAATAACATCTCTAGATGTGTCACAATTATGCACCCTGACTGACTGATAGCTACCATCAGCAGCAGTGGTTTTACAGTTACAATATACAGTATCTGTACAATGTTAATCACTGTTCAATACTGGTCAAAACTACTACGGTAACAAAAAACAATTTCCCTTGAGGGAATCATGAGGAAAAATATGCCTTCTGATATTAATTGTTTTGGACAATGGATGTTGTTTGACAATAATATCAAGGCAAATAATTGAGTTAAAGCTTGTTATCTTTAACAATTGATAATTTCATATTATTAGATCATCTAAAACGGGTTGTCACAGTCTGTGGTTGTCTCGATTCTATCGCTGTTTGAATGTCTGAATGCTTCACAGTGTCAATTTAAAAGTTGATGGATTTGTCACTAGTAAAAAGTTTATCTTTGTCTTATTTTTATTTGGGAGATAATTATCCTCTAATTTTTGGAACGCAAAATGGCTCAATAGCGCTCCCTACGAACTAGCCCCTGCCGCACGTTTCACCTAAATGTATGAAATCTGGGAGGCATTCACATTTTATACTTTATACCTTTATAGTAAGTCGACCATATCCACCTCAAATTTGGACACCTTGATGATTCTTTACAGTGAAGATTGTGAGTTTTCACCAAAGGGCATCGCTGTGGCTTTGCGCCGAATTTTGATGTTTCATCATGAAGAAAGAAACTGTTGTAATATAGTCAGATCTTTTCCAGATTTCACACATTTGATAAGATTCCAGGCCTGAAGACATCTAGGGGTCAAAATTTAATCATAGTCATAGCACCACCTAGTGACAACATGAAGTTACAGGCCCTATATTTTACACACTACTCCTAGCAGGTTAACCAGATCCACCTCAAATTTGGTCAGCAAAGTCTTAAGACCTTGATGATGCTTTACTGTGAAGATTGTGGGTTTTCGTTAAAGCAGTTGCATTATTCACCATGAAACAGGAAGCTGTTTTTTGAGGGGCTAAGGATGCTTGAAAACTCATGAAACTTGACGCACATGTTAGAAGGGATGTATTTTGTTTTCTTAAATGGGTCTTGGACATGTGTGTGGCAAGATGGCTTGATAGCGCCCCCTACAAAATTTCAAAATCAAAGCCCCCACCCTTAAAATTTGACATAGATGTATGAAATTGGACAGGCATATGTATCATCTCTAGAAAAAGCCAGTTGGAGCCATACCCTAAACCCAACAGAAACTCAGCCATTTTGAATTTTCAGCCATTTTTTGTCATTTGCAGGCTCTGTACTTGAACGAACTACTCCTAGAGAATGAATCTGATCCTCATAAAACTTAGCCAGTGCAATCTAAAAACCTTTGTGATGAAAAGCTGTTAAAAGTTTGATATTTCGTTGAACGGCGTGGCCGTGGTGTGGCATCGAATTTCCAATGTTCCGATGTGAAACAGGAAGTTCTTAACTTGAGTACACACGATCCAATCTGCTCCAAATTTTACATGCTGGATATGATTCCATGTCTGAGGACATTTATATGCCAATATTCAGTCAGTGTCACCTACTGGAAACAGAAAGTAAGCCTTGTGAGACAATCATCATTTGATTAACATGACACAGCAGCAGAGGAAGGAGGAAGGACTGACTGACTGATGTCTGCCTTCATTCTTTCTAAACTTTACTTAGGAATATTATCAGGCAGACACATTTCAGTCTTTTGCACATTGTCCAAAACACATGAGATTTCAGTGTCATGTCAACCAGTCGGTGTCCAGCAGGGCTGGAGTGGGACTCATTTTCAGCCAGGGAGTTTCATGCTTCAGACCAGCCCACTTTAGTTAACAACCCATTATGCTGGAGATATACTGTTTAATTATAGCTTTAATATGTAAATCTGCTACAGTGCACTATTCTTTAATTATTCACCATGTGTATTTTTTTATAACATAATCATTACATATTCTGTCAAAATAATTGTAGCTTCACAACTTTAGTTTATTTTGACAAATGTGAGTACACACACACACACACACACACACACACACGAAAGATGAATATGAAAAAAAATGCACAGCCGCGTCTGTTGGGGTGCGTAGTTCAGGCAGCAGGAAAGCAGACCCAAATGCAAACAAACCGGGAGGCTCAAGCAGTTCAATTCATTTTAGCTTACAAGCAGGTACAGGTAGACAGGCAACAGGTAACTGGCAGGTCCAGGTTCGGGAGACAGAAGCACAAGGAAAACATCCAAAACCGAGAGCACGAAAACGAAGCAAATGTCAAGCAGTATGAACCAACAGAAAACAAAGGAAGGGGACCGGTATAAGTAGGGAGTGACTGATGAGGGAATGAGGTGCAGGTGGGAAGATGGGCAGGGAAGCTCAGGTGAAGGGAATGAGGTGATTGCAGGGCAGATGGGAGTGACAGGACCTTGTCTGGTGGACAAAATGAAAACACAAATTTGGCAGGAGAGGAGTTACAGGGAGACAGACTATGACAGTGTCGTCCCGCCAGCACCCCCGACATGCGGGGAGGTGCGAGGGCCCGTTAATCGCTGTTTGCAGCTTTAATCATTTATGCTTTTCTTACCTCCTCTGTGGCTGCAAACAATGGTTTTTGACATTGTCAACCAATAACCTATGACGTGTTTGTTGTTGGCTATTATTCAGCATTAAATTATTTAGTGTCCAGACTCTATTTGTTTGAAAGCATCAAGTCTGAGAGATGGGTGCTGGGCCACTCAGAAGGGACAGTTTTCATATTCTCTATGAAGGCATATTGTGAGAAGGGTCCAAGAACATGGCCCGTTACTATCATGATAAACCACAGCCCTGGTGAATGTGTTGGCATTAGTTTAGTTTGTCTAATGGATACAACACACAGGTAACAGAGTAGTCTACACACATTAAACAATAATTACCAAAAAAGATAAACACTTAAAAAGAAGTGCTCTGTTACAGCACATACCACTGCTGTTTCTAGGAGGACAATAAAAATGAAACAATCCCCAAACTTAACATGTTTTTGTGACCATGATACTCCACCCATCACTAAATCAGAATATGTCTACATTTAGCCAGAGGGTTCAGTAGCAACAGGCTTGGTGCTAATGGTGCTGTTCTCAAGGTTTTCATTGGTGACGTTCACTTGCCAAAATATGATTATACCACATGTATCTGAACAGGGTCTGCAAAATTAGATTAGTGAAATGTGAGACAGGCAAGTTGTTTCTCTATAACACAATCCTGCGACCTTGTCACCAAACACCAGTGTTCCTGACAGTCTGGCTCCCAAGAGAAAGTCAGAGAGCTCAGTTTAAGAGTATGTGCCTGAAGGAAAGTCAGGGTCAAAACACACGCTACAGAGTTGCTTTGAAAGGTGAGATACCTTATGCTTGTCAATGAGTGAGAAGTCTCAATAGGTTTACAGGTTTTATTATTTGAACACTGAGTTGTCGACAAAGCCATGAGACACAAGAAGCATACCACAGGAATGAACACACTGATTCCCTGAATGCAACAGCATTCAGTCATCACATTGACACTTTTAATAATAATCTGTGTTTTTCAAGTGTTATTTGTAAGTGATTCACGTCACTGTAGGTATTTAGTCAACTGCAAAGGAAGGCCTTCGTACAATGTACAAATTATGATAGGAGACACACAAAGCTATTTAGCCTCATTTAGCTCCTTGTTTTGGTCATGCATCCTGCAGATGTGAGTCACAGCTGCTCTAATCAACACCCCTGGCCGGCCATTTACAATAAAAAAAACAACAACTAAGAGTTACGGATTGCAATTTATGAGTAGGTCATGAATGTCTATACCTTGCATCAGAGGGCATTTGCGTAAAGTTGAGCTTTCCCCTTTAGTGCCAAGTCTTGGCACCTTTTAAGTCTCTGTAATTCCAGATCCCATTCACAATGAATAACAGCCTATCGCTGTCCCAGCTTTAGAGTCCGTGTGTGAGTGGCTAAAAAAATCCATTATTGCAGCTTTAAAAAAAAACTGACTAGATGTGAAAGGGCCTAGCACAGTGTGTCGTTCACCTGGTCATGGCGTGTGTTCACACACAATGACATGGTCAATGATACACACCTTATGACACCTCTTCTTCCATTTCAGTGCACTGTGAGTTGCCAAAATGGGCTTAGGCAAAAAAAATACTCTCACTGCCTCATGAAAATTACACTTTTATAATGCATGGCTACATCTTGCACTATGTTTCTGCACAAAATAAGGCCCTCCTTGTCTTATGAACCCTTTATAGGTTGTTGTAGCTTTCTGTCTGTGAATGAGATTATAACATTTCTTACGTACATTGAACAACGAAAGGTTTTTGTTGTTGTTGTTGAATATATTATACAGTATAAAAATTGGAATTTTCTGTAATTTTGTGGAACTATTATTTTTCTGTAGAAGCTCCTGAAATGTAAAAGTATATAATAAGCATCCATAACAGCTATCAGTGTTCAAGCTGCCGCAAAATAAAATGTGCATTATGTACATAAAGGGAGGCATGCATGAATATATACTGCTTAAAATATATGATTTTTAAGCAGTAATAAACTTAGCATGCCTCACTGCCAGTCTGTTTTAAAAGATTATGAGAATTAAAATGCTAGAAAATGCCATGTGTTGATTGATATGGTTGGTTTTTTTCCTGCGATTTAGATCCACTGTTCTAATAAAAGAATAGGAAAACAGACTTTAAGTGAACTTTAGGGGAAATGAGACAAATGACGCTGACAGTTAATGTGTGCATGTGTGTGTGTGCATGCACAAGGAGTTATTGGGTGAGCTTGAGCTCAAAATACAAGGAAACTGGTAGTGTATTACTCAAGGGACTTTTAACCAATTTCACCTTATGTAAAATGACTCTGGGGAAATCAGCGCTGTCACACAGTGTTTATGGAAAAGATATAATGGCTGATACATTTGCAAAAGTAAAGAGAAAAAAAATGCAGAGGCAGCACACATGCCAGTTTATGAGTGGCTGGCATCAGCAAAGGTATCTAGGGAGTTATGTTGAACATGAAATTAAAAAAAAAAGTGAACATGGAGCCGTAAATGGTACGTCTGTTTCCCAATCCAATAAATATCCTGTAGCGTATTGCCCTCTGAAGACCTCAGATGTATGAACAGTCAGAGCAGCCAGTTATGGCTGCATGTAAGTGAAAAAAACTCAACTGGACCAAGGGGACAACCATTTTGGTTTCTACCTTGCAGAAAAACATTTGCAAGTTTATGTCAGAAGGACACTTCAAATAGAGACAGAGCTCAATGTGTCATCCTCAGAAAACCACACCCACCGGAGGGGAAAACAATCGGCGCCACAATATGCAGCCAACGGTTGAAATGCTAAAATGCCTGTATCTCGCTAAAAACATTAATTTAATACATTTTAATCTAACCATTTGAAAGCCTGTCAAATGAGGCGCTTAAAACCATCGAAACTCCAGAGACACTTAAAGCACCTGGGATGTTATGATATTTTTCTCATTTACCTGGGAAGGTGGTCCTCTGAAATTTTTTAACAATCAGAAGTGGGCCTTAAGTTACAAAAGGCTGAGAACCCCTGGTTTAAGAGATTTCTGTGTATTTGTTTGCACAGTGATACATTCTGTATATGTAAGTTCACAACTTGCTGAAAGTGTATTTTTACATCTTATCAGTTATACTGATGAACATTAATGGCCCTATTTTAATTGCACAAGCGCAATGACAAACACAACGTTGAAGATCTTGGGTGCACGAACTGTGTGGGCGTATCCAAGCACACCTGCTGTTTTGGTTCATGTATGTGCAGCAGTGCAAACGGGCTGGCTGGAGTGGAATATCAGTCAGTCACGGAACTTGTCTCATAGCTCTGAAACAGCTGTGCCAATCATAGTGACGCATGGTGACAACAGCTCAATGAAAGAAGAATCTACTACCACCATGAAAGCAGGGCCCTAAAAACTACATTTTAAGCTACATATAACATTAGGATTAAGAGGACTCCAGTATTTTACATTGTCAGTGATTTGTGTTAGAGGCTGCCTTAAGTGGAGGCCAATCATATCAGCTCCATTATCACTTTTAAAGCAGTGCCCCCCCCCCCATGATGTACTGGTAATGGAGTCCAGTCCCAGTACCAGGCTGGGACATGCAGAGACAAGTTGGGCTGCGAATATAAGCAACCTCAAATATACTGCCAAGGGAAATGGGGTCTCTTTTTAAACTGAATATACATTTCTAGAGATAATTATTATCTGGTGACCATGTTTAGATCCTTTCCGGGTCACAAGTAGGGATTTATGGAGTTTGTTCCACTTTAACCTTTTTATTTAGGTTAATGTTGTGTTCTATCATTTATATGTCTGGTACTTTGTACCACTAGGTGTCACTGTAGTAAAGCAGATACTAGTTGAGACACTGTATAGAGAACTAGAGAGTCAAGGTGAATACTGAATGCACTACTATGCCAGCTACTGAGAACTGTTGTTCTTGCCTGTTGAAGTTCATACGATTATGAATTAAATTGCCTCCGCACACATATTTTCTTTCACATTTTTATTTTGAAAAGTGAAGGCACCCAGTGGAGCTGCCTTGCCCCCACGCCCTGCAGCCGAGTGCCACTTTTCAAACTTTACTGTAGGAGACATTCAGTAGAGTACAGTAGTACAGAGAAGGTAGTTGGTCTTTGCGTCTGCATTGCTGTTCCACAGGGCTAAGGTCTGAATGCCCGCTTACAAAAAGGTCATACAGATTAGATCTGTTCTTTGTTCAGCACATGAAACATGAAATAACGTGTAAATTGAGGACATTGTGTTTTAGGGGAAAAGTTATGCTTTTTTGAAAATTAAATACATGTTTGTCTACACCTTTGGCTGTTTCCTTAACGGTGGTCATCAAAGGGAGATTTTCACCCTTTTATTTACCACCACATCACTGGTTAAAGCAGCTGCCACTGTCTAGCAGAAGACACTGTTTAGACTTCACCGGTCCAACACAGGGTGTATGCAACACATCCTCATACCTAAACAACAAAATAGGTAATTTGCCAATGACTCCCCATATGACCATTGGAGAGTACCAGCAACAGGCGCACCAATGGTAACAATAATAAATGCATGGTTAACGTCACAGTTTACTTAGGATTAGACACCAAAACTACTTGGACTATTACTTATATAGCGCTTTTCAACCGTTGAAACGGTTCCCAAAGCACTGTACAGTAATCTAAGCTTTTAACAGTAGCCTAATTCACCCAATCACACACCAATGGGGAGCCAGCTGCCATGCTGGCCTCCACTGGGGGCAGCTTAGGATTCAATGTCTTGCCCAAGGACACCTCGACAGGAAGAGCCGGGATCGAACCACCAATCCTGGGGTTGATGGACAACCGCACTACCCTCTGTACCACAGCCGCCCATTTAGGTTTAAGAAAAGATAATGGTTTGGGTTAAATAAACTGTACTTTAGTTATGTAACTTAAGTTACGTGACTTATGTCACGTGACTTACTAACGTAACTTACGTAAAATAAGTCAACGTTGACTATTGGTTTCACACGGGACATGAACAGCGGCCTCCTGGTTGAAAGGCCCATGTTTGACCCATCCATTCACCCCTGCCTCCTCCCCATGTGAACTTTGTCGCCCTATATAACTACCTCTTCTGACTTCCTCCATTTCTCCCGTCATAATTACTATGGCCACTAGAGGTCACCGCCTAACAATAAACGTAAATATGTGTCGTAACAAGCTTCTTGCACAGACAACCTATACGGCTGTATTTATGGGGAGGACAGTCTGAGTGTATGATATTGCAGTTCTCCTAAGATAAATGTCTTCATTTTAAAACAAACTCAGCAAACAGTCTGGGCTGTAATAAATGTGGATAGCCTGAACTTTGAATTTAGGCAAGTTGAGATGTCAGCTGTAATCATCCATCACTCCCACTTTTATCATTTTGTAAAATTGAACTTCAAAATATTTCTTCCAGTATGAGTTCAAAACCATTTCCAAAGATATTTTAGTATTTGTTTCTACATTTCTGTCCATCATATGCTTGATGGGTAGACTTTAGAAAGTTTAAATAAAGGCAGATGATGTCTCCCTCACTTTTTGAGCAAAGGACATAGTACTATGAATAACACAATTCTATAATCAGTTATACCTTTCCCCCAGCAATCTTTTTTTTTTCTGAGAGAGTGTCACTGTGGCACATAAGGGTGGGATTGAGTGATGCTCCAACAGAGACAATGACTTGGCACCTGAGACTTGTTAACCCTCTCCTTTTCACTAATTCTTTCAGCAGAGAAGACAAAGACGTATGATGATGCTTCTTTGAAAACCAGTCGCCCATACAGATGTGTTTTAAGTTTGTTAACTACAGCAGTGGAATTTCTCATTTATTATTTGCATCCTATTGCTGGTGCATCTGACGTGAAGTACTAGTTTGGATGGATATAGGTCTGCTTGATCACATTGTCATCGTGATTTCTCTGTGCACGGTAGATAAAACAGACAACCATTTTTTAATCATTTAATTTCTGGAGTAAGTTGGCCAATGCTGCGTGTCAGTTACACAATTTGTAATATGCTTAGCAAACAAAGTTAATCATGGACAGGCCTACATGGAGGCGAATACTCTGAAATGAATAAAGAGGTATGTTTATAATTTACATTGCAGGATCACATTAACACAACAAGTCCTCCAACCCATACGACCCTAAATTAGCGCCCCTACTGGTGGCAGGAGATATGACTCAAAAAATGACAGAATAGGTCGTTTGCCAATGACTCCAAAAACTAAATATATAGGTGTTCTGGACCTTTGTCGTCATGGTAAAAACAATAAACATGTTGTGAAGCGGTCACAGTTTGGTTAGGTTTAGGCTCCAAAACTACTTGGTTAGGTTTAGGAAAAGATCATGGTTTGGGTTAAAATAAGTACGTAAGTTCAGTTATGTACATAAGTTAAAATAAGTCAACGTTGACTTTTGGTTTCACACGGGACATGAACAGCGGTCTCCTGGGTCAAAGTCCTGTGTTGTTTGATCCCTCTTCCTACGTGGATTTTGTCGCTCTTTATACTACCTCATCGGACTTCCTCCTTTGCTCCTGTCATAATTACTACGGCCACTAGAGGTTGCCGTGCATACAAACGTAAATGAGGGTTGTAATAAGATGCTGCACAGACGACCTATACGGCCGTATTATTGGGGAGGCTGACGTGAAAGCTGTCAATGAAACTCTGGTGTGGACCAAGCAACTCTGGTGCAGTTCGTTTGTGGTGTGAAAGCAAAGCAGACCAAACACTAAAAGTGTAGCTTATGCAAGATTATTTGGTAACCATGATAACATTAGTGCAGAGATTTTTCCTGATACTGAGGAACCAAATCACAGTTAAAAAAGAGGTATGTTGAGCTGATGTCCTACTTCGTCTGTTTTAGCGATAGCGTAAAAGAGTGAGTGAAAGGAGTGAAACGAAGCGACCACACAGTAACTATCCTTTCACTAGTATTACATTGAAAATGCCCCTTTTTTTCCCCATTTCTCTCTGTTTTATAATTAATAATAAGCAAGGCCAGTACACAGATAAAAAGGAGGGGAGCTGTGGAAAGCAGAAAAGTGAGGAAATGTAATATGCTCAATATGTGCACAAATACAGAAACTCCATGGCACAAAGAACACAGAAAAGGCTTGGATCAGCAGCTACTCTGGGACGCAACACATTTCAAGCTTGGCACTCTTCCTAAGGCAGCATCCATGAGGTCCAGGTGCAGTCTCGACTAATAATTCTCATAACCAATTTGTGAGCTCTTTGTGACACCGCGGAACAAAAATAAACACATCAGGTTCAGTTATGTGCTCCAGAATTTGATTTGCCCATGTGGGTCCATGAAATGCTGATAATGCAGAATGACATCAACAAAACTGTCCAATCAATGCGTTGCCTTCATATTTACTGCTCTCCATTGGTTTTGTAATACGCCAGCTTGAATGTGAAACAGACCAGATCTAAAAGGCAACAATGTATTTTTTTTTTCTCTTGGTCTGGACCAAATGAACAAAAGTACAGGTGTGAAAGTGACCTTGAATGCATGTTCAGTTTACATGATAAAATATTACTCTTGTGCTCACGACACAGATTGCCTTACACCATCACATCTGCATCCTATATTTTTACATGGTACTTATACAGTATATACAATTTTAATAGCAGTACTATATATTCAGACAGTTAATTTTTGACTTTATACTTTACTATGTTGGATTCACACCATGAGTTTTTTTCTTTTTCTGTAAATGTCTTTGCTCTATGTGAATTAAAGACATATTGCATTTAAAATTGTATGTTAGACTAATATGGCTAGATGCATTTCTGATGATTTCCAGAGCTGGTTTGCGTAATTAAAACTTCAGTGCATGTTTGAAGAATGCAATATATATACCTCTATATTTCGTGATTTAGCATGTGTGAATGTTAAAGGAAACATTCACCTTAAAGTTGAATTTTATTTAGTGTTACAGCTCAGTTTGAACTGTTTTCAGTCTTCTTAGCCTGGACCGAGACTGTAGTGATGATGTCATCCTGACACAAATCCTGGAGCTACTTCACAGAAATAACGAGACAACTTCTAGGACACGGTGACGGCACCCATGCTGACTTTACTGGCATATGGGCACATTTTTCTGAATCACAGTTCTATGCTTTACATAACTCTGACTCTGGCTCATAGGGCTTTTGGCTGTCACAAATTTGATTTAACTGGACCAATGGACTCCATCATGTGGTACCTAATTACACCGAAGATTAGAGCCTGGTCCGATTTCCAGTTTATGGAGTCACTTGTCTGTCTTTGAAGATATGAGTTCCCTGTCCAAAATTAGTGGGATAGCAGAAATTCTTTGTTAAAGAAGAGTTTAATGCTGTGTGTCTTTATCTCCTTGATGGAGTGATATTTCGACTCACTCTGAAGGAGCGGGTAACGAAGAGCATGCTCTGCTCCAAACCATCTGTGTGTCGGTGGGGAGGCAGACGGCCGGGCAGGTGGGCACCAATGCTCAGGGACTCAGGTGCCCTTGGAGCCAAGATCCTAGAGTGAGCCTGCAGATTACAGCCACTAATTAGTCAGCGGGCCAAAGTGCAAGCAAACTCCTGTGCCAAGCTCTGGTGCATGTACACACACAAAACCTCACACACATACTGAGCCAGACAATTAGATGAGAGTAAGTGTATGCATACCTTACAACACATGAATGATACTCAATCACCACGGGGGCCAGACTCTTCTTAATCATGTCCGCCAGATGAATATATAATGCCTAAAACCCCTGTATTATGCTGAGGTCACAAGCTTAATTGCTCATTTTGTTTATCCTTCTTACTCATGCATATTTATTACAAGAGTTATGATTTTATTAGCTTATCATAGGCTTAAATAATGTGTTTCACAGATTTGATACATTTGGTTTTAATTAAAGGAACAGCCTCAAGCTGTTTGCAGGTAAGTAAGTTTGGTGGGGTTTTTTGCTACGAAAACAGATAGCGATAAAGATGCTATTGGTTCTGGTTTTGTTATTTAGGTTCTGCTACATTGCAGATGATCTGATGTAGGTATAGTGTGAAGTTCCTATTCTGTAATATGTTATAGGAAAAAAAAGGCAGATGCTATTAGCACCAAGGTGTCAGTAGCCAACAATGCTATTTGCACCTGGGGTGGAATAGCCCTGTCGTCAAAAACCACCCACAGCCGACAATAGCTGATCTGTGGCCCGCACTAAACCCCAGAGGCTGAAAATAGACCACTGCAGCTGGCGCTCAGCACCCGCGGCCATCAGTAACCACCCTCTGTTGACACTGCACGTGGGAGAAGTTAGCCCTGAGAAGTGCCTAAATCTAACCAAAATGCGATCGTTTCACAACGTTAACCACGTGTTAGAAATCCTTTCTGCCAGAAAGCCTAACCAAGTAGTTTTGGTGCCTTAACCTAACCAAACTGCAACCACTTCATGATGTTAACCACGTGTTAGAAAGCCTTAGGTTAAGGAAATAAACAACCGCAGCTGTCAATAACAACGATGCTCATGCCAAGTGTAAATAGCCGAATAGCTGCCGTGTTGCTTTTGTTTGGCTATGGCTAGGATGTTCAGGGGACCAATGACAATAATCCAAGACTTTTAGTGAAGAAAGTCCAATTTAAGGAGATTTTAATCTACACTGATATACACACTGTAGTATTGCAGCATAAACTACAGTAAGTTCAAAAGTAAAGTTTCCATGGACATTAACAGCTCATCAGCTTTAGGTGGTAGGAAGGATTCACCCAGAGATGGCAGCCTTGCATGAGAGATGAGCTTTTCAACCTTTATATCAGAGAGCATGATTACATACAGTTGGGTATGGTCCTCATAGCAACAGCAAGAGAATTTGTGAAACACACCAAGACATCTGGTGTAGAGGTAGAACAGAAGAGGCTAAGGACTGAGCCGTGCACATGGTGAAGAAAACTGAAAGAGAGTAAGCTGAAGAAACCTGCTAGGTACATTTGGCAAAGTAGGAAATTAACTGTGCCTTCCCAGCCTTGCTCTCCCAAGTCCAAGTTCTGCATGAGTGCCAGACAGGAGGAGGTAGTGCTGGACTGTGTCAAATGCAGCAGACAGGTCAAACAGGATGAGGGCAGAGAATAGCGAGGCAGCCTGCAGAGTGGAGGGCTTCTGAAACAGTGAGGAGTCCAGTCTCGGTTCACTGTGCTAACATGTTTTGACGGTTTATTTTTCTGGTGCAGATTTCCATTTCCTCATATGCGTGCCAGGTCACTGCTAGTCAGCAGAGTGCAATGTAATGAATTCACCGAACATAGACAGTGTGAAATAAAGCAGCTATACTATGACTTTCCCCTTACTAAATCATTGATAGGTAATAGAGTTCTGGAAGTTTCCACATCTGTAAAAGTGCAGTACTTTTTGTAACACCAGAATTTCATTCACATTTGCATCTACAAGAATAGCAGCTCACACTGCTCTCCTGAAGGGAGAGAAAAGAGGTCATACTGTTTATCTCTAAATACAGTGACACCAGTGGGAATAATTCCTGGTCGGGGAGTAACTTAGTTCATGTTGTCCTTTAATGGCTGGAATTTGATAAGCTCTACATCTACTTTGACACAAGGGACACATTGAGTCCTGCACTCTTCACACATAGTTCAGTTTGATGGTTATTGTTTTAAACAGGCAACAATGCAGCAATGTAAGCCACAGCTATTTATTTTCAATGTGTAACTGTTTGAACAGAAACTATTGGTTCCTCATACTAGACACCATGCATTTGTAAGGAATGGAAGCCATCTCTCTGTGGAGTCAGTTGCAGGTCTGTGACCAAAATATTCAATTTGCATCATTGTGGACTTGAGGCATTACATCTATTAAATTTAGCTGGCCTCAGTTACAGAAAAAACCCCTCTCAGTAATTGAAAATGGCTTCGTCAGAAATTAATTCACACTCAGAAACCACCACTCCCCCCCCCCCAAAAAAAGAAAAAAATAAGGAGTGGATGGACAGAATAAGAGCAGGCTTGAATTGGGTTGTACTTTAATTTATATTCCTTTACAGTTCAGCAGGTCTGGTTAAAGTGCCTTTTAACGCCCCAAGAAGGAATGGGATGTCAATTGTGGGAGGAATTTGCAGGTGACAGCCCTTGACCACCAGTTTGCCCACTGGTGGTACTAATACCGCCAAGTGATTGTGGAGCAGTGGTATCTGCAGTTCTGCTATTCTGTCATTAGAATTCTGGGAAGGGGGCGACTGGAAATAACAGCTTGAAGCAAGTGAGGAATAATGGAGCACAGGAGGCTTGGGGAAATGTGCCTAAATGTGATGAGCGTAATCAGTATGCAAAAGATCTTTCAGAAGAGAGAAAGTGTGTCAAATATTTGTATACACATCAAGCTGTAAAAATGAAATACTTTCTAATCTGATAACAGGCCTGCCTAATAATCAGCATGCATGCTACACAAAGTTTATTTCATCTGTCTTGGCTTTCATGGCTATTAGGTGATCTTTTGTTTCATCATAGTATTAGTGCCAATAGCCACAGCAGAGATTTACTGTCACAGTATTGTAATTTACATCACACCGAGTTGATGTTCTTCTTACCGTTTCATCTTTTTTTAAATTTCGTTTTCAATTTTCTAAACCTCACCAGACGGACAAAGCTGAATAAAAGTAAATGGGGGGCATTATGATTACAATATCAAAAACATCTGTTATAGTATTAGATGGAAAGGTAGTATCATCTAGGTGATATCCAAAATCCCCGAAATAAGCAAAGAAAGCAGTGGAGAAAAGCTTGTGTCCGTACACGACAAGAAAACCCTTCATCTGCTGAACATCTTCTCATTACATAATATTTACAGTATATATTATATTTTATATTACATTACATAGTGAATAATGTCTGATTTTGGTATGAGTGCAGGATTTTATTTTACATTGATATTATATGATACTGAAAAGAAGGAGAAGGAGGAGATTTTGAAGCTGATTGTTGCCAGGGAAAAGAGAGTAACATGAAATGCCAATTCTGCAAAATGAGTTTGAAGCAAATATGTTTGTAAAAGTAGCTTACACTTACTAGCCCATGTATTCTGCACGATTTCATTTCAACTTTCGGTTGGTCTGTTTGTAAATGTGGATCATAGCAGCAGTCATATTGTGGGATTTTGGTCCTAACTCTCTGATGCTGCCTTTCCTTGGTCGCCGAAGATCTAAGGCTCCATCCGCACTAATACATTTTTATTTTAAAATGGCGTTTTAAAACGATCTCCATACACAAGGACGTCATCACCGTTTCAGAAATAATCTCCGTCCATACTACACGCCTGAAAACGCACATCACATGACCATTCACGTTCACTGGGCATGCACGTGCCGGTGTAAACAGGAAGCAGGTTGTCTACTCTGCGTTGGTTGTTTACTTAGAAGCAGGAAATACTACGAACGAAGAACAGCGATGGAGAAAAGTAAGAGCAGAGATTTCTCTGCTTGGACCGACGACCAGGTGGAACTGTTACTGAAAGGAAGTGTTGTAATTCATTCTCCATGTTGAATTAACCGCTGGGAGTCAAGGCTGATGTTAGTTTTCTTCTGGGAAAAGGACATGTGACGAATCAGGGAAGGACACGTCGTGGCTGATAAGACCCAATCAGGAAGTGAACGTGGGTGTCTGCGTCATTGTTTTAAAACATCTCCGTTTTCGGCCGTCCTCATTAAAACGCAATCCAGAGTTTTCAAACTGAAACATGCCTAAATCAGCGATACATGTATCACATTATGATCTAAGACCACTGTTTTTTGACGACTAAAGATTTCACCATGTTTCTCTCACAATTGTCAACGTTCATCTGGGACAGTCCAAAATCACACAGTAAAAAGGGGCTTTTACTGGAGTTTTGAGGCAGTGGTGGACTGTAACGGTGTCTGCATTGTCACATGTCTTGTCACAGCCAACATTTGCAGTGCTGTGTATGCTACTGTATGTACTGCATGCAAGCATTGTATTTGTGACTTTACCACTTATTTATTTCTTTAATACTGTACCATCCAGCTTTTTTTTGCAGAACATTCGTCATGCTTTACCTCTAAAGATGTCTGTTTTGACCTAATTATATTGTTTCCCTCTTTGATGTTGCATCACAGTAATACATTTTAACAGCTAATTAGGCTAAATATGCTGCTTCACTGCATAATTGGAGAGCTTGCTACCTAGTTAGAATAACTAATTTGGCTAGTAGGCCTCTGATATAAGAGAGAAGCCTTCTTCTAGATTTTTTTTATTACATTTTTGCTTCAGAAGTGCTAAAATTTCATAATTATTAACAAAGTTGTGCGTGTAGCATAAAATTACATTTACAAGTGAATTTTCTGCTTCAGAGACGTGAGCTGTTGCCGGTGGACACACACGCACTGGTTGGAATGACAGCAGATCATCTCTGGCAACCATGACTTAACTGTGATAGGTCTGCTTGGGACGCTTCATTTTTTGTTGTTGTTGTCAGTGAGACGATCACTTCTTATTGCTGTAGGCATCACCAGTGTAACCACTACAGAGAGGTGTAACACAGCCTGAGGTCCATATACTGTATACTACTTGCACAAGAAAAATATGAAATATAGGTATGTGGGACTCTCGGCTGTGTAGTCATTGGTTATCATTGGTTTTGTTGTATCTGTCTACCATGCAGCACAAATGTATCAGTGGGTCACTTGGTGGGCCATCAGTATAAAAGATGGACCCCCAAAAGGTTCCAGCTGGGCTCATCAGACACTGAAGAACTCACTGGCTTTTTCATGAAGGCCTGGCTCTGTCTATATCTTTCAGTCCAGTGCTTTTGATCATATTGACAGAAGGTTCCACACCTCTTGGGCATCGACTTTTTCAAAGAAAATCCTCACATGAACTGTTCTCTTGTCGGCCTCTATCAGAAGAGTCACAGAGATCTTCCTAAAGCTAACAAATACCACCTCTCAAAGTTCTTCAAGCATGTCGGCAGAAGTATAAATGCTCCATTTCTACGGCTCATTTCTTCTATTTTTCAGCGGTCTGATGCCAGCTGCATCCCTGCTGGAGCTACAAGCATTCAGCCCTGGGAAAATGGCTTATAGCAAATGTATTAGTCATTTTTACAGGAGGTATCAACCGATTTTGCCTGACCCAATTTGATACCCAGACATTGTGTCAGCCTCCTGGTGATACAGAAACAGCGGTGTTGTCATGTGCTATATTTTACAGATAAGGCTGTTTGGTCAAACAAGATATCAATCTGTCAGGCATGTAATGCCTACTATACGTGGTACATATTGGTTTACAGAAACAGAAAAGCAGCAGTGATGTTTACATTTATACAAGATACCTCCTCTGTGTATCGGAGGGCAATCTCTCCTGTTGTTTTTCCAACAGTATCAGAAACAACTTGCAGACACATGCTGCATGCTTGAGAGCAGCAATTCATCACTTCACAGCAGAAGCAGATATAATTTATGAACTGAGAAAGTGTGTTTTAGGGTTTATTTATCAAGTTATGTGTGAAGTCTATAGTAATTGGACAACACTGTCAAGATTTCAACAATCATTTATCCATGTTAGTTATATTGTGGTCTTGGTGAATACTGGTTTAAGATTGGCTGGATCGTGTGTGTGTGTGTTAAAAATTGTTTAATGTTCTTTCATTTTGGTTCAAGTTTAATCACTACTCTAAACTTCCTCGCCAGAAATCAATCAGGTCTTTATGAAGAAAGCTATTTCTGTTCAGACGAGCCAGGAGCAGAGGGCGAGGAAGGTTCCCTGACAAGTGTTCACAGTGGTGCTTTGAGCTAAATGCTAATATTAACGTGCCCACAATGACAATGCTAACATGCTGATATTTAGCAGGTATAATAATATAACAATGCATCCAAGCATCCACCATCCAAACATAATAATAATAGTAATTAGCACTAACCACAAAGTAAAGCTGAGGATACTTGGAATGTCATTAGTTTTGCAGGTAGTTTGGTCATAAACCTCATTTTACATTTAACTTCATTTTACAGGTCAGCGAATTTCATGGTAAGTAGGTGATAATTAGCAAGTAACGTATTTGAAATCTTTTGGAAATTACCCCCAAGTTACCCCATAATTTATGGAAAATTACCCCAACATTATTTAGTAATTATATTCTGCTATTACCCAATACGCAGGTTATAAATAGCAGGTAATTTCTTTAATACATTTACAGAAAATAATACAAAGTTAATTGATAGGCATGAATACAGAAATTTCAAATATGTTAGTTGCTAATTTCACCTACGTGAAATGAAATACATGTAAAATGAAGTGTTACCTATTCATCCTTTAGGGACCATGAATGTATGTACAAAATTGTATGGTATTCTATCCCATGCTTGTTGAGACATTTTAGTTTGGACCACAGTGGTGGACTGACAGACCGACATTGCCATCCCTAGAGAACGCCCCTAGTGTGGTTACAAATCTGTGACTGAACACCTGATGGATGGATGGATGGAGTACTTTAGTAATCTCAAATCCCAAAATGATGACTTTAAAAGCAAAATATCAATAAATGCAAACACAAATAACTGATACATAAAACTGGCTTTGCTGGCAGTAGAAATGGCTCCTGGTCATTCACTGTGTGAACACTTACAAACTCTGGTTTGTAAGCATTTATAAAGTGCTTTACAATGTCCCTCATTCACTGATTCACTGACACACACAGACACAACAATGGCAGCGAGCTACCATGCAAGGCACTGGCCTAACTATCAGGGTGAACTGGGACACATCAACATGTGGACAGGAGGCCGGAGGTCGAACCACCAACCCTGCCAGAAGTAGCAACCCGCTTGACCTGCTGAGCAACAAGTCCTCCAAATTAAATGACAAAATACGCAGTTGCTTCCTACCCTGCAGAACGAGACATAGAAGTGTTTTCTGATTTGACGCCACAATTGACAGGACAACATCATTGTGTCAAAAATAAAACAGTTTTCTGATCTTACACCAGTACGGTTAAGGTGTGGTTAGGTTTAGGCAAAAAGCAATTTGGTTAGGGAACAATCATGGTTTGGGTTAAAATTACCACTTCATCAAGGTTAGGGAACCTCTGACGTCACCATTAGACTAATAACCACTTGTATTGGTTGAGGAACGACCACGCTTGATGATTAAACCTGCAGTAACTGATATTTCTGGCACACAACACAACACAGACATATCATCACCTTTTAAGTTGATATTGTGAACCTGTTAGCAGACTGTTGCTTATTTCCACATCCAGCAGTTACAGAGCAACTTTATCATTCATTTGGAGTTGTGTTTGTGTCCACCTGATGGATATCCAATGAGTCCAATATTTACTCTCTATTACCTCTGTTTTTGGTCTGTACCAACTCCTGAGGGAAATATCTGGCTCTTTAGCTGCTAAATGCTCCACTATGTTCACCAGCTAGTCTCAAACTGTGTCTGTCTGCTGTTTGATGCTGAACAGGTGTACAGTGGGTTTTTACAGCTTCTTCCCTGAAGACAGCTGCCTGCTGTGGCTGAAATCAACACTATGAGAGCAATGTGGGTGAACCAAAACACTAAAGTTGTGGGCCTTGCAGCTAAACATTGAGCTGAAACTCACTATAAAGCGCTGTAAAGCTGAGGGAAGCTGCAGATTCAGATGATAATTCTCTGTAGGTTCTGTCTTCTAACCTTTTCCCAGTATGGTCCAGATGAATGTGGTTGGTAAACTCAAACATCTTTCCCAGCTGAACAGTTACAGCCCATAACAGAACCTTGTATAGGCTTTGTTGACCTATCTACCTCGACCATCTACCTCGACCTCCTCCCTCTGTGGACCTTGTCGCTTTATAAAAACTTCACCCGTCTTCCTCTTGTGCTCTCAACAGACAATGGTAACAATTCTGATGCTGTGTTTTTTCTTGGCTTCTACTGATCTTTGCAGTTTGAACAGGCTTGTTGTTCATGTGTGGATGCTTGTCAATTTGTTCATTTTAAAGAACAGGACATGCAGAAACTAATATTGCATGTTCTGTTTTGTCATAGTTTATAGGATGAAATCAATAAAAAGTAGCGTAATAGCACTAGCAGTGGTAACTATGCGCTCTCTATTTATTGTTCTGACAGTACATCATATATGTTTCAATCCAAAATCTCAGGGAACAACAAAAAGCTGTTCAAGCCTAACAGCTAGGGACTTTTCATTTGACTAAAAACATTCCTGATTCTTCGAATCTTTTCCTTACAATACATCGCTTCACACATCTTCAGTGAGAGTGCTCACTTAAGACTTAAAGACGCTATAAAGAGGTGGGGTATAGAGAGAAGTGAGGGAAAATGTGGATTTAGGGAATTGTACCCTATGTAACCATGGCAACATGTAGCCAGCCCAGTCAATGGTAAAGGGTAAATTAACTGCACTAACAGACAAAGCGCTTTACACTTGGCCTCTCATTCACCCATTCACACACACACACACACACACACACACACACACACACACACACACACACAGATGGAGACAGAGCTGCCATGCAAGGCGCTTGTCTGTCCATTGGGAGCAACTTAGGCTTCAGTGTCTTACCCAAGGAGACATGTGGACAGTGGTGGAAGAGATCAGTGGACCACATGCTCTACCTCCTGAGCCACAGCCACCCCTGGTAAACAGGAGGAGAAGCACCGTAACTGTCAGATGGTTTCATGTGTCATAAATTAAAACCCATTAAATTACACCTCAGAGTGGATCATTTATTAAATAAAATACATTTCTTCAAAGCCAGTGCTGTGTATTTCCTCTGAAAATATCAGTGTTCTAAGTCACGGGACAGTCAATCAATTAAATTATATTCAGGATTTTTAAAGGCTTGGCAATCATGTCAAAGTTGTTGAATTGCCAGGTCAGGAGTTGTCCTAACCCGAACCCTGTCAGGATAGCAAACACTTTCTATAACAGGGGTGACAGAGTAAAGTGCTGTAAATTCTTAAATGCTGCTTACTTTTACCACCACCTTTAATTAAACTGTCAAATGAGCAGATATTGAAGCATTGGCACTTAATTTGAGTATCAGCTTTCAGTAAATATTCACAGTGAAAAGTGGTGTATTCTGCTTTTCTAATTACAAAGCAAATCAAGAGTCTATCAGCAATCAGCAAAAATTGCTTTATAGACTTGTGCTTGTTTCCGATTGCTGCTTCTTACCACAGCAGAGAAGAGACATCTCAGGAAATTTACATTTTAGCGTACCCATAGATTGCTGGATTGAATTTTACTTGGGGTGAAACCATGCCTCTAATCAGTGTCTTGCAGAAACTGATGTGCTAGTACAGGTGGGAAGATGTAGTTTTGCTTGTGGCAAACAATTTGCAATCCATAGTTTGTTATTGTGTAGCAAACAAGATGGGTCAAAGCACATTTGCACATTTTATATTCTTTACCATTCTTTGTGTTTCTACTTTACTAAAGTCTACGTTTTCAAAAGTAACATTTTCAATGCAGAACTTTTACTTGTAACAGAGTATTTTTATTAGTGTGGTATTAGTACTTAGCACAAGTCATAGGATGATACACGAAATGTCCAAATCATTGATCATCCCCTGGAGTTCGTGTTAGTTTTGTCAGCTGTTTTTAGATTAAGTCTTCTCAAGTATTGCTTATTATGAAACCACCCATTTTCTGTTACCTCAAACACCATGACAGCAGGTTCTTTAAACGTATCAAACACTTCCTTTGGGTTGCATTTGTGATTCCTCGTGTTTTCTTGTTGAAACAGAGCAGGGGTGATTTATCACTGAATGGCCGTCAGATGAAGGGCACAGGGTCATCTGGTATCAGTCACTTGGCAAACAGCCTGATATCGCTAAGATTACTCCACCTGGCCTATGCTTTGCAAGTGAAACTGTGTCACGCATGGAGTTTAGACATTTTGAAAAATATTAAAAGTACAGTTGGTTCATTAATCAGCACAGTTTGGTTATTTAGACAGTTTCATTAAAACTGGAGATAGTGGTATATTTTGTAGGATGGGAAAATAGTTCTATATAGACGTTATTTACAGTTGAGACTGTATGGTTCTCATTTCACATAGTGATCAAAGATCTGACTTTTGGACTGCATTGATTGTTGTCACTATAGTGCCACAGAAAGTAACAATTCTACAGAAGTTTCTTTTAGTTTGCGGTTTGGTTTTTGTACAGCCTGCACATTTACCCTGTTATCTCAGACACTCATCTACCATTGTAAGCAATATTTTCCACCAAAAAGCTCTAATAAACTGACTGTACGGTAACAGCCCAGCACAAAACAGAGTGGCTAGAAAATATAGTCGAGCACTTAGCATCTGCCTTAAGAGAGAGATTTTGTCTCAGAAATTTGGTGTAGATGAAAAAGAGCTTAAAAGGAAAGTCGATATTCATCAGATGTATTTTTACCCCTTAATAGCCAGGAATCTAATAATGTAGCTTTAAACCTCCAGTAATGAGTATTTTTTATAGTAAGAATGAATCAAATTACAGTGCATGGCGATGTCGATCCAAAGAGAATTATAGCCCAACTGTGTAGCTTCTTTGTTTTGGTTGTACACAGCTTGCATATTCCACTCTCATCAATCCCATTTCCTGAAGCAGGTAGCTTTTTCAGTAAAAAAGCGCAAATAATCCCACCTTACACTACCTGCCCGGCCTCAAACAGCATACAGACAAATTTAACTAGCTTGCAAAGAAAGTCAAATGTCTAGCAGGTAAAGCTCCACACATTTTTTTCATAGGAGTTGGGGATTCCAGGCAATATGTCAGGGGTTTGTGAACTTGATAGAGTTCACCTGGTCACAAGTGGCCCAAGAGAATGACTTAAAATGATAGGAAAGGTTACTAGTTTATTGGAAAGTGAAGAGTCCATCATAGATTGGTAGTAACCTTCTGCTGGGTGTGAACGTTTTATACCCTTAATTTACAAAGGGAAGGAGGGCAGGCAAGACGAGGACCAGGAGACAGGAGGCTGGAGCCGGAGCAGGCAGAACTGCAGGGCAGAGGGAAGAAGCATTAGGCTAAGCCGAACAAACAGAATACACAGGTACTATCTGGCAAAAAAGGCTGGCAACACAGACTAACTGGTTTAGTGGCTATGATCTGGCAGCGTGAAAGTGGTTAAGCAGAGTATAAGTACAGGCCTTGATTACGGAACAGGTTGCAGCTGGTGGGGCTCTGCTCTGACTCCAGCTCACCTGTCTCCCCCCCCCCCGCAACGTCACAGGAGCAGATGTAACACAAAGCATGTACTAAAATAAGATACATAAACATATCTCTAATCTAATCTTTCTCTCTAAGAACTTGTAGTTCTATGTGAGGATATTGAGGATGCACATGTTTTGAAGTTTAGCTCTTTATCCTGCACCCACTCTGTCCCTTTGAAGCAAGCTTTTTTAATGAACACCTCCTACCTACGTATCACTTTCATGCCTGGGTGGTAATTACCTTCTTCACAATCCAAAAATTAATTACATCCCCATAAATTGGCAATTTACCCACTGAGGCAACGCTTACACCCGTTATAATATGATTCGAGTAGAAAGATGGATTGTACCTCGAGCATCTGCCAAACTCTGTTCATTCCTCTGCCTTCCCTGAAGGTCAGCCCAACACAGAATCTCTTGGTCATTGCTTGTTGGTCTCAGGTGTGTTCCCAGGACCTTTAACCTGTTCTTACTTGGTTGGATGACACATGGAAACAAACACCGTAACAAGCAATGCATGGAGACAAAAGCCTCGTTCGAGATGAGCCAGGCCTGCATGCCGGTTAGCTTTATGTCCGACTTGATCCCGGCTTGCTCTGATGTCATGCACACGTGGGCAACGATAACCTCACGAGATCGAGCCAGCCGCAGTTTTCAGAGCCAGGCACCGCAGCTGCTCTCCACCGACTGCAAGACCCGGTGCATGATGGGAAACGCCTGGC
>LKNJ01004865.1:0-27805 GCA_002120245.1 Maccullochella peelii | reverse complement strand
GGTCTGAGGGTGTTTTGCCTAATCTGGATTTGGCTTTGCCATTGGATTACTCCAAAACTACACAGTAAAAGTACTTCAAGTAGTCTAAGAAGTAGTCTAAGAAGTACTAAGTCTAAAAATATTAGACTCATTGACTACTTATGGAAGAAATGTATTTTATCCCACATTAAAGTTAGATGAAAAGGCTTATTTTTGTGGCCTCGAAGGAACTTTGACATTGGATTACTCAAAAAGTACACAGTAAAAGTACTTCATAGTATTTGTGCAAGTAGTCTAAGAAGTACTAAGTCTAAAAATATTAGACTCATGGACTACTTATGGAAGAAATGTGTTTTATTCCACATCAAAGTCAGACATAAAAGCCTTATTCTTGTTCTCTGTAAGGGACTTTGTCACTGGATTACTCAAAACATACACAGTATAAGTACTTCATAGTATTTGTGCAAGTAGTCTAAGAAGTACTAAGTCTAAAAATATTAGACTCATTGACTACTTATGGAAGAAATGTGTTTTATCCCACATCAAAGTTAAAACCACACAGTAAAAGTAGTAATTCACAGTTTTTAATTGGGGGGGGGGTTAATTATAACGGACTCCCACCATCAGGTGGCTTTCATATTATTTTTCAATGAACACGCATTGTTCTGTTCCTCAATCATTGTTCTGTTAGGGCGGCTGTGGTACAGAGGGTAGTATGGTTGTCTATCAACCCCAGGGTTGGTGGTTCGATCCCGGCTCCTCCTCCCACATGTCGAACTCTAAGTTACCCCTGGTGGAGACCAGCATGGCAGCTGTGTCCCCATTGGTGTGTGAATGTGTGTGTGATTGGGTGAATTAGACTACTGTTAAAAAGCTTAGATTACTGTACAGTGCTTTGGGAACCGTTTCAATGGTTGAAAAGCACTATATAAGTAAGAGTCCATTTACCATTTAACATCCCTGACCCATAACTGCATTCAACTGAGACTCATTGAATGAACAACTGAATCAGAGATTGGATTTACCCTATACACACAGGTGCACCATGCCCAAGGTTGCTCCTGGGGTCCAGGCTTTATTCAGCCTTTATCCATAGGGCTGCTGTGTGGTTCATTGTGTTGGATGACTAGAGTCATACAGGCAGAGGATTGTGCAGGTGTTCTTTTGGGAATACGTGTAAGGACTGTAGAAATACTGAGGTCATGAGTCCATGAGAGTTTTTTAGCATATAAAATACCCACTGTGTGTGTACATGTTTAATTGTAGAATGTAGCTAAAAACCCCAAATACCTTGGAAAAAAAATACATGAACACAGTGTCCTCACTGGTGGCTTCTGTCCTTTTTCGTCAGTGTTGGAATAAAACACCCGATTTCACGCACAGCGTGAAAATAAAAATACATAAACAGGTCCTTTTTTGTATTGTATTGGGATATTTGCCAGGACTGGAAACAACTTGTGTAGTTTATGTGTGACTGGAAAAGAAGTTGTTCATCAACGTCCAGTGAACATTTTTATACATTTTACAAATGAATGAAAGTTTGGGTCGCCTGTGGACAAGAGATTTTAATGAGATCATAAGATGAAATGATAGCGGAATATGATGGAGACGTTAGTATGTAATTCAAGGGAAGTATATTTGATATTAGGGCTGCAGCTACTGATTATTTTCATCACTGATTATTCTGCTGATTATTTTCTTTGGTCTATTTACTAACAGAAAATAAATGGTAATGGACTTTTACTTATATAGCGCTTTTCAACCGTTCCCAAAGCGCTGTAACAGTAATCTAAGCTCTAACAGCAGTCTAATTCACCCATTCACACACCAATGGGGACACAGCTGCCATGCTGGCCTCCACCGGGGGCAACTTAGGGTTCAGTGTCTTGCCCAAGGACACTTCGACATGTGGAGCCGGGTTCAAACCACCAACCCTGGGATTAATGGACAACCGCACTACCCTCTGTGCCACAGCTGCCCTAAAATACAGAAAAATGCTGTGCTATTTCCTAAAGCCCAAATAGATCATTTTCTGATTAGCAACTAATTAACTTATTGATTAATCGCTTCAACTTTATTTGACACTTCCATTATTAACATAAAATACAATGTATATTTTATATACATTGTATATAAAATACATATATGCCCAAAAGTATGTTAACACATACTGTCATACATATCCCCAAACCAAAAGGACGAGGAGTATGTTTCTCATGGTTTGGACTAGGCCCCTCACTTCCAGTTAAGGGAAATCCTGATGCTGCATGATACATTGAAAAAGACAATAGTGTTCTTCCAACTTTGTGGCAAAGGTTTGGGGATGGAAGAAATGGTTTTCCCAGTTTGGTGTGGAAGAACTTGAATGACCTCAGCCTCATCCAACACCTTTGGGATGTACTGGAACACAGCCAGACCTGATCACCAAACATGGGTGTTGGACCTCACTAATGCTGCTGGGTCTGAATGGGAGCAAATCCCTGCAGCCAGAAGAGTGGAGGCTCTTATAGCAGCACATGAATGCCCATGGAGTCTGAATCACATAGGGATGAAACGTTAAGCTGTCCACATACTTTTGGCCATATAGTGTAATTTCAATCATTGCTGCAGGGAAATGTAGTTTATTCCAACAGTGAAGTAACAATAAATATAGAAAAGAAAAATCATTCTAACTCATCTAAAAGACAGTTTGAGTATGAAAGAAAGAAAAAGAAAAACGTTTACTATTTTGACAGATGAATATATTTGACTGTATTCACAAATAGTTATTAATTTTCCAGTGAGATTTAGTGTTTGTCATTTATTTTGGAACAACATCTGGAACATAGTAAACACGCTGAAACCCACAAAAGAGAAGTATTTGTTCGTCAGGATTCACTGAGGAAAGGAAACAGGAAGTCAAAATGTTAGATTTAAATTACATCAACTGGCCTGAATAGGAAAAATTGGACTTTGTTAGTTTAACCATGGCTTGAAGAGGAAACAGCCATATTGAATATTAGGGCCCCAGCCTTTTAACTTCATATACCCAAACCACATTAAAACAACACATAAAACAGTGGTCCCAATTAGGCAGAGAAAGTTTTGAAAAGAAAATGAGAACAGTCTCCTACAGATACAAAATAATGGAAAGATGGACCAAATGTGTTGTAACCTTGTCTGGTTGAGTTGAATAGATAAAAACAGGCTCAATATATGAAGCAACAGCAGCTACGGTACAGGACTTTCTTACTTTGACTTCTATTTGTTTGGAGATGTTAGCATTGTTCACCCAAATAAAGAGTTGCTCGCAGCTCTCATAACTACACAACTAACTACACATTCAAATTCATTGTCTTATCTTGGTTTAAACCTAACAACATTCCTTTACCTGAAAGTATCCCAACGTAAGTAAAATGAGAGAAAATCTATGTGACTAGAGAGGAATGTGCTTGTTTAGACTAGAGACATGTAAAAAGTCATTGTAGCAGCATTCATTGATAAAGCCACTGTTCACTACCTGCTCAGCAGCAAACAGCAGACAGACAGTTAGAGACTAGCTGGTGAACATAGTGGAGCATTTGGAAGCTTAAGAGCCAGTTATTCTTCTTAGGAGATGGTGGAGACCAAAACCAGAGCTGAAAGAGAGAGAATAGATTCATCAGGTGGACAAAAACACCACTCCAAATGAAATAGGCAACTGTTTGCTAACACGTTAGCCACAACAACTTTATAAGGTGATAATATATCAATGTCAAAATCAGTTCTTATAACTTTAATGAACTCATATAAAAGTACATGATCAGAATGACGTGTTGGCATGAGTCATGTTCTTGGGTTGTATTGTTTTCTATTGTGCTGTTCTGCTGGAAGTGACTGCTTATGTTGTTGTCCTTTTGGTTTGCAAAAGTACTTAAAGACTGAAATGAATAAATTCATTTCAGTTTCCTGCAGCTGCTTCACTGTGAAAGCAGTTCATCATTTTTGTTGCTGAAAGGCTTTTATTTTTAAGTGTTGGTTTAGCAATAACAGCACATCAAAAACACTTACATTTTCATAAATCCAAATATGACACTGTGTAGTCAGTCACTTTTACTAGAGTGGACCTCTTTTGATTTTTCTCCCATGTATCTGCAGTGGTTTGTACTACTATACTGTGAACCTTGCATCAGGACATGTAGTGTAGTCTCAGCATAAGGTCCCATGCCTGCGTACAGTATGACACTGTGAGATAAACTAAAACACTCAGTATAAGTTTAGCCTGTCCTTGAAAGAAGACTTTTATGGTTGTGTATTTCACAATATCAGCCACTGTAACTCTACAGTTGTGACTCATGCTTCAAAGCTGCTCAGTGAGTGCCGCCGTAGCAACCAGCAAATACATTGGGTGACTCCCTGCAACACCCAAACACAGAACACATGTGCCTCCACTATGAAGGAAAACCCCAGCTAGTGGCTGGTGGTTCATAGTTACTCAGTGAAAAGCAGATAAATACTGTAGCTGGTCAATAGCTTAGAGTCAAAACCAATCTGTTGCTATGGGTTATTGGAGAAAACAGTTGGTGTTCATGGTGAATCAGTCACGACTTTCACGTTCAGCAGGTTCAGCTGTTGCTACCAATGTTGATTTGTAATGATGGTCTTTATGTCTTCCACACACAGAATTTAACCTGTTCGATGCTCTTGATGACGCAGGTAAGTGAGGACATTTTAGAATCCAATTTGGCAACATGTTTAGGATTTTTTTTATGCCATTTTATTCAAGTCTCCCAATAGAGTGCTGCAGGGCTGGGGTATTTTTGTAGGCCAACCCAGAAGTTAGCATGGTCCTGGTTCCCTCAACATAAAGCCAATTGGATTTTGGATTATTGCAGAAAATAAGCTCTGTGGCAAACAAAAGTTTATGATACACATTTTGTTCATCAAGATAATCTTCACAAATGTTTTATGATTTTTGAAGCGTAAATGCAATCGCCAGAAGTAAAAAGCTTTGGGAAAGTTTGAGTTAGAGTAGTTTGTAAGAGCATGAGTATAAACCCAACGAGGCTGTAAAGGCGGACGAGTGAGTAGATGAGTTTCTGTGTTCAGCGTGATGACGTTTAATGTCCCCGACAACCTCTGTAGTCTCATTTAGCCACTTGTTAGCAACCGCCTTTTTTAAGACATGTAAAAGCTTCAAAGTTCATGAGTGGGGTATTTACTGATGGATTTTATGTTATAGAACAAAACGTGAAAATCTCTTAAGCTTGTGTTAACCACAGACCTTATTTCAGGCATCGAACCAAAAAGCCATTCAAGAAATGAACTGACTTCCAGACGAGGGAACAGGAAGAGCAAAAATGGACTCATTCCTGCAGCACTATATTCCCAGTGTAAAATGTATGCACTATAAAGTCTTCACTGGTCCGCACGGTTAGTAACCTGACCCTGGACCAGGGTTACCACATGATCTGATCTGACTGTTGCTGGGTTCCTTTCAGATCCTTTTTTGAAAATGAATTGAATGATGATGATTCATTAATGTGTGAAGTCTGTTTATATATTTATAATCAATTTATGACTTACTATAGAGTAAACTGTTGAGTATTTATTATGTAGGGAATTCACACTGTATAGCTTCAATTAAGTATTGGAACAAGCAGATACAATATAGATGTTATACTTTGATACAGTTAAAACAAAGCCTTTTATAGTTTTGCAGTACCTTAAGGGAATGAGTATAAAAGTTCATTCGTGGCCTTGGGAAAAAAAAAAAAAAAACAACTCAAAATCCACTTGCTTTACTGCTTTTTTCCAGAGCTTTCATTCACATCTCAAAGTCTTCTCATCACTTCACAGGATGGATTTTGATCAATTGACATGATCTATTTATGGAACTTCAGTCATGTCCCAACATGTGATAATGATCTATCTCCATCTCAGCTGAGCAAACTCTCTATCTGCTGAGGAAGACTGTGAGACGTGGATCAAAGTGCCAGAAAAATCTAGCAAGTGGACCTTTAAGTTGACTTGTTGTCAGATTGTAACACTGCTCAATTCTTTTGGTTCCTTAGCACCAACACCTGCAAAGCCCAAAGAGCAACCGAAGCCCCCTGAGAAACCTAAAGAAGATGGTTTGTATCCTTTCATCTGTTCCAGGATAACATCTGTTATTAGGAAATTAGCTTACCGAGCCTATCAGGGGGTCAGAGCTTTGAAAAGGTGTGGAAGTTATGTTCTTGGTTCACAGTACTTAGGTTTTTTGTGTCCTAGTTGGACAGGATAGTAACTGTGCTTTGGCAACACATGTCAATTGTCATGCCAATAAAGCCTATTGAACTGAATTGAACTGAATAGTCCAACTGACTGATGACATCTATTTTAGCACTAAAAGGGCTGATAAAAATCAGGAATAAATTCTTTTAAGAAAACCAGTGTACTTTCTGCAGTAACCTAAAAGGAAGCTGTGGTCAACCCATTACACGCTCTACACTCTGAGTTGTTTCTACTTGTTCAAACTTTTCAGTTGTTATTTTACCAGTATGTACCAGGATAAAAGTAACATGTCAGACTGTTGTAGCACCAGGGTTATAGTCATCATTTTCGCAAGTGACCTATTACAAGGTCTAACAAATGAATATTACTAACTGTATTCTGTAACAACACCACAACACTGCATGCACACTGCACCAGTCACACTGTTGGTTGCATCAACCAGCATAACACCATGACCTAGATGCTGTCACGCAGAGGGTGCTAATGTTACTTGTGGTTGTCTGGCTCCTGTTTCATGAGTGCACACACACACACACACACACACACACACACACACACACACACACACAGAGCAGAAGGTGTGCAGCTCATGCCATTGTGTAGCTTGAAGAGTTTGATGTCAGTCAACTATTGGCCATTTTCTTGCCATCTGTAGATACTTTTATTCCCAGAGGATGAACTCTAGTGTTTTTTGTGACCCCTGACCTTTTCCCAAGTACACACCATTACACCAAAATGTCCACTTGTACACAAAAAAATGTATAAAGAAAAACAACCACAGGTGGTGTTTGAACCATAGATTATACTGTATAAGACTAACAATCTATGGTTCTAAGAGTCTATAGCCATGCTAACAGCTCTGTGAGGCTAATGTCTGAACCCTTACCCAACTATGACAATGCTTACATGTTGATGTGAGCAGTTTACCATGTTCACCATCTTAATTGTCACTGAACACAAAGTCCAGCTGAGGCTGGTGGGAATGTCATTAGTTCTGCAGGTATTTGGTCATAAACCAAAGTATTGGACCCATTGAAATGGTGACCTGATGGTGGCGCTAGATGAAAAGTCAGAGGATCACCAAAGTTATTACAATTCATCCTGAGGGGAACATGAATGTTTGTACAAAATGTCATGGCAATCCATCCAGTAGTTGAGATATTCATGTGTTTAAAGCTGTTCTATTTCCTTTCCTCTCCAGGTGAGCTAGACCTTCTTGATGCATTTAGACCAGGTAAAATACACTGTGCAAGTTAAAGCCATTGTTTTTCTCTTGTATTACTTGTATAACAGCTGGGAAAGTGAGGCAGCTACATACTGTAGATTGACCCTACTGCTTACTCTTGGCTGTTGGTCGAATGTAGCTTGTCATTTGATGTAAGATTAAAAATAAACCCAATGAAAAGAACATGAACGTGGGCAGTTTGAGCTAGATTCCTGCACCGGGACTGGCACCATGGCCACAGATGCTGTCATCAGATAACCCACAAAAAGCGTTTGTAACAGGTCAAAAAAAAAAATGTAATGGATGGTGGACCATTGGTGAAATGGACGAAAAATAGAAATGAAAATAATGTCTGGTCTTGCATACAGTATACAAAATACATTTTCCAAGTCCTAATCCCGTTCGTTTGTGTTAATTATTCACTTGTCTCTTATTGCATTCTAAATATGTGTCTAAAAATCATTTTTGAGTATTTTTATGTCACAATGCCTCCCTTTCTATCTATTTAAAGCATTTTATTAACATAGTTTTGATGACTCATTTTGAACTCAGGGGCTGTTCCATACATTTATCCAATCAAATGTGATTTGTGGTGACTTGCTAACCACACCCATCATATAAAACTGCACTTGACTGTTAGTTCGTGGGTAGCTAGCAGCTCATAGTAAGAGCTGTGCGCTTGGATTTCAGCTGGCAAAGCCTTTGTTTACATTTACAAAGAGTGCAATTGAGGTCTTATTTATTCATTTCATCCTCATCATCCTCCTCTTCCTGAGCTCCCACCTCTGTATCTCTCCACGGCTCTGTATTGTGCTGTATTTGCTAAGCCCCGTCCAGGTCCCCTGAAGGTCAGTTACGTTACATCACAGTGCCCTTTCAGAAGATTTAATGAAGGCATACATACTTTCTCAGCTGTTACAGTATGCAGGATTTTAGAGAAGTCTGGTCTGAGCAAGTGAACATAATTCATTGACCATGTGGATCGCAAATTTTCCTTCACAATCTGCATGTATCACTGTTGTGTTGTTGAATGTATCTGATCAGTTATCTATTTATTTCCCTCGGCCGCTGTGTGTAGCCTGACACCTCGAGCCTTTACCTGTACTGCCTCCGCCAGCGTCCAGCTCTGAGGCGGTATGATTTCGGTTGGGTTGGGTTTTCCATAAGCAGGTCGATGTGGCACTGAGCTTTGCACGTGCGGGGCGGGTACAGGTTTGCAAAACTGTTCCTGTGCAGGACTCTGGTTTTGGCTATGCAAAGTTCACACGTTCTTGAATTTTAAAATGTGTCGTAATGCAAGTGTGAGCTGCAGTTTCAGCCATGGCAGTGAGGGGTATCATTATAGGCAAAGACAGGATGAAACTTCTTTGTTTTACTTTTTTTGTCTGTATCATGTTCACATATTTTAATACGATATGGATGTTTCAGACCTAACAGTGATTGTTCTAAAGATGTTTTCTTGTCCCTTTTTCCCGCAGATGAGCCACCGACTAAGAAACCCAAGAAACCAAGTGGTAGGGTTAACATTTTCCCACTTACCTCTTGTGGTTTCTAGCCATGTAGATAGTTTTGCTTTTGACTGCTGAGGTTTAGAGCTATAGTTTTTGTGATGTGGCTGAACCAATCTTTTAAATTACTAGCTAAATGGTTATGGTGTGTATCACATAACCACAACGTCCATGGTTAGCCATAGTAGCCATAGGTCCCCCGGCCAGGAGTCTAACATTAAACTGTTCTCCTCTATTGGATTTTTGGAAGTTTAAACTGCAGCTAAACTCATTATCTGAGAGAGTCTTACAGTTGTTACATTAAAGCAATAGTGACGACATACGACAGTAGCAACGTAGCGTTACTTCCAAGGCTATTAGATAATAGAAAGCATAAATATAATTTATGCTTTGCATTTGAATCCTCTGTCTTGCCAAACAGGGTTATGTTAGAATGAAGTGACAGTCTGATCTTACATTTTCTCATATCTTATCATACTTATAGTTATTATGGCCTGTCCAGCTTTTCTTTTGGTTTATTATCACTTGAAAATGATTCGTTTTGCCATTAAAATCATCTGGTAATTTTGCTACGTGCAAACACTCTGCTCTGATGCCACACCCCATGATGTGTCTGCTTTATTTCTGTATTGACTTCATTATTGATGCTGATAATGTATTTGTATCCACAGACCCCAAACCTGTTAATCCACCAAAGAGTGGAGGAGGTGAGCCTAGAAATATTTTATCTCATTTATTGGTTCTTTGAGGTCTTAATTTACATGGATGTTAAAGTACAAGGCTAGTGATATTCTGTATTTTTCTTCTTGTCAATAGAGACCTAAACCAACACTGAATGTATGTTTATTGATGAATTATAGGTGACTTTGGACTTGATTTGGAAGATGCTCTCGGCCCAGGTAAAGCTGTTGGAAAGTCTCTCTAATATGAAATTTCAAACGGATCTAACTAGGTCTGACCAGTATGGAGTTTTCATGGCTGATGTTTTCATGTTTTTATTGTTTAAGGGCATATTTGTCCAATTATAGCTTAGCAACCGTAACGAGGCATAACAGGCCTGTCAAGCTTTAGATTTCTCCACATGCTGAAGTGGTATGCATGGGGCTGTAGTAAGAGTGATACTTAGCATTTATAGAGTTTAGATGGTGTTTTCTTTTTTTTTTTCCATCTCCAAAACAAAAATACAAGAGCAAAGTGTAAGGAATGGATTCCATAGTATTTTTATCTGGTCTAATGTAAACTGCAAACGTTAGCATGTCCAGCTATCTAATTTACTACCTACAGTAGCAACAAAGCGTTACTTTCAAGGCCATTAGATTATAGAAAGCATAAATATAATTTATGCTTTCTTTTTGAATCATCTGTCTATCTTATCCAAGCATGTATGCTAAGCAGCCGAACAGTTTTATGTTAGGATGAAGTGACAGTCTGATCTTATGTCTTTTCTTATCGTACTTACAGCTAGGACTAACTAGCTTCATACACACAAGAACAATGCGGTTTCTTTAATTCAATGTCTTCTGCATCAGTCATCAACTGGTGAGCATTTTAGCCTGGGACATGTAGCTTTAGCCTTTTTTAGCTTTTAGCACAATATCACATATGTAGCCATCAGCTGTATATTTAAGACCCTTTTACAGAATTATTGTTTTAAATGTTGATTTCTGGCCTGTCCACATTTTTTAATAATCCTGTGGTAATTTTGCTACATGCAAATGCTCTGCTCTGATGCCACACCCCATAATGTGTCTGCTTTCTTTCTGTATTTACTTTATTATTGATGCTGATAATGTCTTTGTATCCACAGACCCCAACCCCAAACCTGACAAACCTGCTGTTAACCAACCTAACAGTGGAGGAGGTGAGCCTACAAACTCTTCAACTCATTTATTGGTTCTTTGACTATTTTTCTCCATGTCAATTAATCCCATGTGCAGACCTAAACCAACACTGAATGTATCTACTAACTAAGTACTGTGTGTGTATCACAGCCTGATATATCTTCTTCATCTTAAAAACACATCAGTGAGCCACACCGTTGTTCCTTCATTACCATGAACACACACTGGATTCATCCGCTGCTGAAAATAGTCCCCAACAAATGCACTATTTCCTCCTGTTGGTTTGATAAAAATTATAGTGAGCTGCTGTTTTAGACAGTTACTGAGCTCTTTTAAAAATTAAACTATATATTTGTGAGCTGTTTTTGAAGATTTGTGTCTTCAGAGCCACAGACAGGGTAGGAAAGTCAGAGAGTATTAAGAGACGGACTAACACATTGTTGGTTTTATTCTTTTCATGGGATTTGTTGACAATAGATAAAGTACAAAATAACAGCAGGTTTATCCTTCATTTGTAAACTAGTTCCTAGTTCAAAATGTCACATTTCCTTCTGAAAGTGGACTCAAATATTACTTTTCCTGTTATAAACTTAAGAGCCTTTTATTCACTGAAGTGTCGAAAAATATATAGTATAATATACAGTTTGTATGTCAGTGGAATGTTTTTATGAATTGTGTTGTTCATTTCTTAAAGGTGGTGGAGCTTTTGATGACTCAGACTTGTTAGTTGTTAGTGGTGGGGACTACAAGCCTGATGGAGGCCGATCAGGAGGAGGTAAGACATCAGTACCACCCTAAACATTTCTCCATTTTGATTTGGCTGCCCTTTTTATCCTTGTTTTGCTTGTGGTGCCAGCTGCTTGATCAAATGTCACCTAAATACATTAGAATGTGATCACACCACCCACTCCTATATGAACCATTTTGATGGGCCATTCTGAGCCTTAGTAATGTCAAAAACTATTGCTAGTGCAACGTGAAAAAAGGTAATAGTAATGGATATTGCCACAACAGTTATTATTCTTGGATAATCCTGCTCTTGTGTTTTGGAGATTCCGTGATGCTTTGGGTGATGTAAACAGGAAGTACAATGTTGCCATGGATTCAGTGAGTTCCATTGTGGGCTCCAACTTTACAACTGGAGCCCCGTTGTTTAGCCTGTATTTCTCAGGCAAGTTGTGGTGTTAGAAGGAGGATCTTTTTTTCTATGATATCCAAGCCCATTTATGTACGTCCATTTGTGATATATCTCAGAGATAATGATATCCTTGGAAGTGTCACGCTGTATCTAAAAAGCTATATGTTCAGATTTGACTGAGTTATCTCTCTGAGTAGATGGAGTGTGATGTATGATGCAAATTGTAGAAATCGGGCACTAAGGCATTTTTGAAGTACCCATCGCTTTCACCTCACACAGTATCTTTGCTTCCCCCCTTTAACTGCCCACCCCCGACACGAAAGGTGCACCGCATTGTTCTGATATACCAACCAAGAGCAATGCTAAAAAGACAACAAAGGACATCACATCTGATTTTGTCTTGAACAAAATGTTTTTCATATGTACTGAAGTAAGCTGAAACCTTTAAACACTATTAAAATATAAAACATTACTCACAGTATTTTGGCAGTCTGTATGCAACAAATGAATGTACTTCCTACAGGAAGTGATACAAGGCTTGGTCCAACACATATCAGTCAACATTACTGCTCATTTAAAAAGTAAATCCTTCACACATAGCATGCAAACACATGTCTCTATGAACTTAATTTTATTGTTCTCTGACATCAGACTCAAAAATGAAACAATTTACAGATGGTTTGCTGCTGGCACTTTTAAATAGACTTCATTTTGTTGTTTAAAGCCCAGCAAACTCTTAGAATTCATATATATGATGAAACTGGGAAAGTGCTTTTTCCACACTCTGTCATGATACATATGCATTATTTCCCAGCATGCTTCTGCCCAGTCCACAGTAACATGTTGTTGGATGTTGTAATAATTATGCTTAATAAACATACTATAATATTTGTATTTTTGGTTTGCCCCACCCCTGAACACTGGTTGTAGTTTTGACAGAACTTTGGTATCTCCTCACTTTCTTTCTTTTGTTGTGTCTTGTTGCCCTTCACTACCGCTGACTCAGCCAAGCTGAGCGTTTCAAGAGAATGGCACAATATTTATTTCATGTCATGGAAACGCTGACAAATTCTGATCTGACTGTTTATGTAGGTGCCCTGTAGATCACATGAAGTGAAAATAGTCTGTAGTATCACTCACATTATGTGCCTTAGTCCTGGAACCCCCCAGAATGAGGTAGAAATGTAAAAACGATGCAAATGAGATGAATCATTATCTTTACTTTCACTTCACTATAAAGCATACAACAAAGACCTCAAAGTAATTAAAGATTGTTTTCACTTTGTCACCCTTTTATCAAAATTCAAAATAAACACAGATTAAGTCCAGAATTTTCAGGTTTTTTTAATTGACCTTTGACCTTCAGAATAAAAGTGATAGTAGGTCAG
The DNA here is from genome assembly GCA_002120245.1 of Maccullochella peelii. Lineage (NCBI taxonomy): Eukaryota > Metazoa > Chordata > Actinopteri > Centrarchiformes > Percichthyidae > Maccullochella > Maccullochella peelii. The sequence goes on along the minus strand of LKNJ01004865.1, from coordinate 14,492 downwards.
ATGTCGTGTAATATATAGCCAATGAATAAAAGTAGGGAATAATAATTGGTGTCTGTCTGTCCTCTCTTTTGAGCTGCACATAACAGAGTGACAATCAGCCAATCAGAACAGAGTATAAACACTGTCCTATTTGATTGTTAATGCATGATTTAGATGTGAGGCTAGGGGATGGATCTTGAGAGAATAAGTTGTGCTTTGACAATGCCTAACATGCCCTGTTTTCAGTCTATGTAGTACAGCACAATGGATATTAGTATTTTCACAATTTTTCTGACTATTTTCCAGTTTGTGCTTTCATTTTGCTGGCATGACAAGTCAATACAGCTTTACATTACTTGGAAATATTTGTTTTGAAGAGTTGTATGTTTTTTACTTTTTACTTTTATGCTAAATACAAAATACGTGTTCTGGAAGCCTTGCTTCAGAATGTCCCCTAAACCATTCGCTGTGTATCCGTTCACACAAATTATTATCCTTTCACTCGGTTTATCAGTCTGTGCACACACACTTCCATGCCAATATTTTTTACCATGATCCCCGGGGATTCCACAGACTTCAAATACAGTAAATGAGTTCTGGGTGTTATAGATCAAAAAGTCTCATTTTTTATAGGGACTGTTGCAGGTTCCAGCAATATTGCTCTGCTCATGTTGGATAAACACACAGAGGTTTAGTGCTTGTGTTTGCATCATGGTTTTTCAAAGAAAAAGAGGCCTATTGTTCATTTGTTCAAACCTTCCAAAATGATAGTCTGTTTCCATTGTTCATTTAAAGGACTCATGACACTATGACACAGACGCTGCTTTGCGTTGTTTTGTCTTTGTGTCTCTGTGCTGTTGTTTAGTCAGAGCATGAAAGTAATTAGTTGTTCTTCTACCAGAGAGAGATAAAGGAATCAAAACCCACAGGCTTTCCAGTGTAATTAGAGCCACACGTGGCTGCTTTTCACATCTGATTCTGCATGATCGTATACACTAACCTGTTATTAACTGCAGCTTACTGAACACAGAACCTCTCAGCTGGAATTTTACTCAATGACGAGACAGAAATACTGCTCTGTTGTGTCTGAGAGCCAATGCCAAACAGTAAAAGCCAGATTTTCACTACTGCTACTTTCTAACTTGACTTTTCTCCTTTTTCGTTTTAATTCAGGCCGTGCAGTGGACCCCGGCTACGATCCTCAGGGTACGTTTTATTCTTCCATTCTACTGTACCATAAAAAAGTTTGTTAATTTTAGTTAATAAAGAAGAGCAGAAAGGCCCATAGCGTCTATTTCTCCTATCTTTTCCTTTGAAGAGGCAAAGTGGTGAATGCTTCCTTATAGTGTGGCCACAGTGTAGAGATTGGAGAAGCTGATTACCATAGTGAAAAGGAAAATAGCTCTTCTTGTACAGTTTTGTGTACTTCAGGGACACTTCATCCATTTTACATGTCAAAGTAAATGTACTAGGCATGAGGAGAACCACTCAACCTGTGGAAACAGTTGTGTAATGTCTGTTCTGTGACTAAAAACTTTGGTGATCCTCTGACTTGTATCTAGTGCCATCATCAGGTCACAATGTATCCATTAATATACCTGCACAATGAATAACATTCCCATCAACCTCAACCTAACATGCTAAACTAAGATGGTGAACATGGGAAACATTATAAAACACCAGCATGTTGACATGGCATTAGCATTTAGGTCAAATTGCTAGAGGAACCCTTTAATCACGTGTATGTGCAGTTCTCCAGACAGCAAGTCACTGGGACTCAATAAAGATTTATTATTATACAGTATCAATCTTGTATTAGTAGTATCTTTTACAATTAAAAACACTATTATACCATCATCAACATTGTAGATTGATTTGCATTTTGTCTTCCTCACAGGTGGTGCTGATCAGCCTCAAGGTAAATCCATGTCTCATCTTGTTCTGTGCTCTTCTGGGTGTACTTCCTCTCTTTGTGTCTCTGCTCTGTCACTGTCAGTGAGGGCATCGTTATGTCTCCCTGCAGCATTGATCTGTGATTGAGGTTTTGTTGGGAATTTCCTGTTTCCTGTCTTTAAAGTAAGCCTTGTTCCCCGCTTCTGTTTTGACGCTGATCCAACAGTTGCTGTGTTGGTGTTTTATTTATTCCACATTTGGACATTTGTCTTTATGCTTGTGGCTTTGAGAGCATCTGATTGCCTGGTCTATTTGTCAGACTCTGTTTGTATCATCTTGACATAGTGGATTGCTAAGACTTATATATTTGATCAGTTACAAAACTGGTTTCTTTGAGGATGAATGGACAGTTTGCTTGGTTTCATTCTGGTATATTCTTCATATTGGTACCCCTGGTCTGGTTTCTTTGGCTAAAACCCTGCTACGATTGTGTGTCGTTGCAGATCCAGACCTTCTGTGGGGCCAAATCCTGAAGATGCTAAATGTTAACATTCCAGAGGGATTCTATATGTGGATGTCCAACTTAAAGCAAACCTTATCACCTCTGTTAGAGAGGGCCATGGACCTGCTGCAAGCTATGCCGTGAGGCATAAGTCCATTTAATGTTCCGATTGGCTCTCAGGTCTTACAAATGTTTGGTTTAATGTCTGCTGGACTCCATAGTAGGGCGTTTGAAAAGTCAAGGATCAGAGAGGAAGCATGTTTTCCTAGATGAGAGCAAGATTGTGGTCATTGGGATACTTTGTTTATCTTCCTTCAGTTTCTATAAGTTATTTAGATCGGTTTTATTGCAGAGCAGCTCTAAACTCTGTACCTAACATTTTGGATTCAGTCTGGACTCAGTGCTCCCCTGCGTGCACATTTTACAACTTACAACTAGCAGCGCTGCAAGAGATAATGTAGTGCTGCAGACTTACCCTGTATTTGGGTGTGTACATACATTCCTTTTCCACCCAGCTCTCCTGTTCATGAAGGCCATGACTCATTCACATGTTGTTAGTTTAGTCTGCATTAATGTTGCAGTGGAGTTTGACATGATGTTACCTTTCTTTTAATGTGTGGAGCAGAATACACCACACATATTATGTATTAGTGGATCAGGTACTTTTCTGAAAATAGAATGAATTTCTGGAGGTCATTGTTTTTCTAGTATGTTATTTTGCACTAAATAAGCTCATATGGCAGGAAATGAAGTGTCTGATGAGTTACTGAATAGAGCGCTGTGACTCTCTGTTACTGGATAATAAGAAAGATCTGCTCAGTTAAAGTTGGAGTACTTCAAGACTCCAAAACAAATCTATTTTAGTAACTATGCTTTATTTGCAGAAAATAACATTAGGTCTGCTTCTGTGGAAAGCAAAGTGTTGGTCTGTGCATGCTTGTTGTCAGGGCGTGCCTAGTTCCTGCCTGTGCACCCACTGTCAGTCCATACACCTTGGATCCTCCACAGTCAGCATCATGTGCACACATTCTTAACATAGCCAGCATTCACAGCACTCTGCTGTCAGATCCCCCATGTAGAGGGCCTCCATGATGGTTTTCTTCCCCTTTAAAATCATCTCATCTCTTTCAGATTTTTGATCAGATGGTGGGTTTCCCTAGGCACTTTGTATTGTATGAGTAGTTCTTTGTGTACTCTCTGGTAACTGGCAGCACATTTCTTTTTGGTGGCTTCTTTGTAGTTAAAGCTTTTGCCTTGAGTCTCTCTGGAGTTTGTAACATTGCTGCAATGATTGCAATGTAAGAAAGCCCTGATACGTGTAATGTATGATGAATAAAACAAGCCTGTGCAATGGTCAGTGTTCAGTTCACAATGTGTTTGATTTATGATCCCTGCAAGGCTGGAGAACCAACCGAGCATAGTGGGCAAATTGGGCAACCAACTCAGGCCCCCAGACCCTCAGGGACCACAAGAGCCACAGGTTATCTGCAAGGTATTTACTGACTGAAATTAGTTTTCCCTAACACACAACAAAATCTAAAATAGACACAGAGCGCATTTAAGTCCCGCCCACACCGGAGGGGAAAACAGTTCATCCATTGACTTTGAATTGTGTGGAGGTGCCTCCTTGTCATTTCGGTCTGCTAGAAAACAACAGAAACATGTCTAAAACCTGCTGTGTGGTGAGATACACAACAGGGTAAAGAACCCAGAACTAAGTTTTTATAAGCTGCCAAACCGAAAAACTGAGTCTTTAAGAAGACAAAAGTGGATCCAGAGGTGAGGCATCAGCAGGAAGAATGGGAACACTGTGGGATCCTGACACTCAGTATGTCTACGTGTGCAGCAAGCATTTTGTCACTGGTCAAATATCCAAATGTCAGTTTTAGGCTAACTATAATGCTGTAAGTTAAGCTAAAGCATCTTGACAGTATGCAACTTGTGTAGTGGAATGTGGCTATATCAGAAAGCTATGCCTTATTATGTTTGCAAGTGCCTTAGCTAACTACAGTAACTTAGCTTAAGAAGCGACACTGAGATAGACTGACAATATTGACTTTGTCCTCTCTGGTAGACACAGGGTGCTAAAATAATCCTTTGACATGCTGGAATCTAATGTTTTTAGCTAGCTACAGGCATTTTGTTAGCGTTTCAGCCCTTGGTTGCATATTGTGGCGCTGATTGTTTTCCCCTCCGGTGGGCGTGGTTTACAGAGTATGTCTCTATTGGTAAGAGCCGTATGGTGGCTCCTCATTTTGAACTCTGAACACACAGAAATCCTACACATGCAGTACTTCTCACTCTCTCTACTCAGACCATAAATCTGCTTAGAAACGCTCCTTCGAGCTTCAGATCTTGCCTGATAATAATCATTTTCTTCAGCAGTAATCCAGTTGATTGTTGTTTGTTTCCATGGTTACTGTGCAAACAGGAACGACAAGTAGCTCATTACTTTTCATAATGTAGATTCACCAACATGTAAATAAATATAGGCTAAAAATGCCCCACACCTAGTTCAATTACAGTACATGACAACATTGTGTTTCCTGTCACCTGCATGATGGGAACTATAGTTCTAAAACTCTGAACAATAATGGATGAATCAGGTTTTTACACTCAGTCCAAAAATCTGTTCTCTGACATTACTGAGACTCATTATGAAAATAAAACTTCAGTGATCCCCGACACATGTTCACATTACAGCAGCAGCATAGAGACAGGCTGAGAGGTAAGAAAACAAATAAACTATTTGAATGAAATCGATAAAAAATAAAACAAGAAATAACAATAAAGATAATGAATTAGAGAGCTATAGAAAAGCTATATATAGTATATACAAGACCTTAGACTGTATAAGTGAATTGTGCAAAAGAAGTCCAGCAGTAACTCCGGCAGTCATGATGTGTGCACTATACAGTATATAGTAGTATAAGTATATACACCGATCAGCCATAACATTATGACCACTGACTGGTGAAGTAAAGAACATTGATTATCTCATTACAATGGCACCTGTCAGTGGGTGGGATATATTAGGCAGCATGCGAACATTTTGTCCTCGAAGTTGATGTGTTGGAAGCAGGAAAAATGGGCACGTGTAAGGATGTGAGCAACTTTAACAAGGGCCAAATTGTGATGGTTAGACGACTGGGTCAGATCATCTCCAAAACTGCAGCTCTTGTGGGGTGTTCCCGGTCTGCAGTGGTCAGTACCTACCAAAAGTGGTCCAAGGAAGGAAAACTGGTGAACCGGCGACAGGCAGACTCACTGATGCGCGTGGGGAGCGAAGGCTGGCCCGTGTGGTCCGATCCAACAGAAGAGCTACTGCAGCTCAAATTGCTGAAAAAGTTAATGCTGGTTCTGATAGAAAGGTGTCAGAACACACAGTGCATCGCAGTTTGTTGCGTATGGGGCTGTGTAATCGCAGACCGCTCAGGGTGCCCATGCTGACCCCCGTCCACTGCCGAATGCCCTACAATGGGCACGTGAGCATCAGAACTGGACCATGGAGCGATGGAAGAAGGTGGCCTGGTCTGATGAATCACGTTTTCTTTTACATCATGTGGATGGCCGGGTGCGTGCGCGTCGCTTACCTGGGGAGGACTCGCACCAGGATGCACTATGGGAAGAAGGCAAGCCGGCGGAGGCAGTGTGATGCTTTGGACAATGTTCTGCTGGGAAACCTTGGGTCCTGCCATTCATGTGGATGTTTCTTTGACACGTAGCACCTACCTACCTTGCATCTATACATCTATATAACATCTATCTATCTCTCTCTCTCTCTCTCATATATATATATATATATATATATATATCCAATTGATGACATATCTGTGTAGCCTAACTAATTCTGAAAATAACACATGTGGCCTGTAGATAAAGGAAGTGAAAAGATCTGAGGGTGTTATGCTGCTCAACATTTTCCAGCAATAAGTCATGCTGGCATCCTCTGCTTCTTTGTTATGTGCAGGCGACGCCCTACTTCTGTACACCTCACCATCACAAGACACACCCCTGCCTCATGACTCACTGTGGTTTTAAAGTTATGCCAGTAAACAAAAGGTGTATTATTCATTCACCCTGTGTGTGTGTTGCCTCTGTGCCCCACCCTGCCCTGGAGCTGTGCTGTCTCTTATTACCACTGACTGATTCTCCCCCTCTTTGTGTTACTTATGTTCTTGTTTTTTACTTGACTACATTTTAACTTCAGTTGTTCCTTACAGTGTGTTCTGGGAACTTTCATCACAAGGTATTGACCGCCACCTTGTGGAAAACTGAGGTTATGACAGTTCACAGTTTAGGAAGCACCACCCTTATTTATTAAACTTTCATCAACTATATATGGAAGGATTACACCTAAGAATGCTGTTAAGATCAACTTAGAGAGTACAAGTTCTTTCCACCACATCAGAGAAAACATGTAATAAGGGACAACGAAGATGCATGGAAAGTGCAAACCAAATCAATGACAGCTTCATCCTTCTTGTTTGCACTCATGACTGCAAAAAAACAAGAAAAACAGTGATGTAGCATCCTGTCAAATGTGTGTTTGGAGATATAAAGCTCATGAGAGAGCAGCAACTGCAAATAGTAAGTTAAAACTAGTACTACTACTACATAATACTACCTTCTGAATTAAACACATTGCTTCAGATAACATATGTCCAAAACTGCAGGCCCAGAAAAGACTACACAGGAAAGATAGTTGAACTTTAAACATACACAGACTTTGAGTTTCCTATATGAAAGTGTGTGTGTGTGTGTGTTGTCTTTGTCCTGCAGAAGCTGGCTCTGGACAGATTGCAGGAATTGCCAGTGCCATAGGAGTCGCTCTGCTGGGAGCAGCATCCAGTTACTTTGCTTACCAGAAGAAAAAGCTCTGCTTCAAGATACAGGGAGGTCAGTATGTTTTTCGTAACACAAACATCATGTTTTTCAAAAGAGTCACAAAGTATAATGCTGTTATCACAGCAAGGATCACACTGATAACATGTGCTTTATTTAGGTGCAGATCCAGAGAGTGGTAAAGGCCATCATGGTACTCAGTCTGATCCTCAAGGTAGATTTCTTTTTTTTTATTTAAATGCATTGAAAAATCTTCAGGTTACTTAGTGTAAACAAGTGTTTTTGCTTAAATTATACACATGGGTGACAAATGAAGGTAAAAATCAACATGTGGTGTTAGTAAGGCATTGTTCCACCACGAGCCTCGAGAACAGCTTCAGTGCTGCTTATCAGAGTCTCTCCAAGTGTGTGGAGCTCTACTGGAGGGAACTTTAGTTTTTATTGATGATTTCAACATTTATTAACATAAGTGACGGAAAATCCTAAAAAAAAAAGGAGGGGACTTTTATGTAGACCGTCCATTCTCACACTTTCATCAGCTAAATCAGTTGTCCTTTCCGTAGTCTTCATCGCTGCTTTGGCTCCTGAATAGTGTCCATTTCTCCCAGTTTTCTTCTATCTCTGCTTCTTGTAATCTCAAACCATGTGTCAGCTTTCTATCTCCATCCATTGTTCCTGGGTAGGGGGGTCCACTTTACCTCATTTCCTTGTTATAGCTTTTACTAGCTATTAACAATATTTTGACCAGATACCTATCCTTGATTTGCACATTTTATTTAGTAAAATTGAAATTACACGGATAGAGTACCATGTAGCTCATAGGAATATCATATCCTAGTATCTTTTGCAAGATGTTGTATAGCATTTTCCAACCTGATTTAGTGTTTTAATGAAAGTGGAGGTGGTAGAGATACTCCAAAATCTCCCAGAGGTGTTCAGTTGGGTTAAGAACTGGTAACTGTGAAGGCCATAGCATATGATTCACATCATGTTCATCCTCATCAAACCATTTAGTGAGCCCTTATGACCCGTGGGTGCCTCTTCAACCTACCCTCTTCCGGAGTCAAATATTTTCCTCCTGTCATCTTCGTCATTTGGTTTCTTCACTGTTTTTTCCTTGAATCCTTCCCCTGCGTTACCAACTAGAGTTTTTTTAAAAGGCTGATGATGGAAGAAGTCAACACCACAAATAAAGTAAAGTAAATGTTCATTACAAGTAAAACTCCTGCTTTTCAAACCTTACTTACTTACTAAAAGTACAGAATTATTAGCAGCTAAATGTATTCAAAGGCTTGTCAGTGATATATTTAATTATTATCATTGCTGATGCCTTCATGTGTAAACAGTATTCTATTGTTGGAACTGGAGCTGATTTGAACTACTTAATATACTGTTTAATCTATAACAATGCATCATATTTATACTCTTTTGTGTATAAAGTCTTAATCTGCTGAGTAACCAGTACCGCTCAGATAAATGTAGTGCAGTACAACAGTTTCCTTTGTCATGCAGTGAAGTAGAAGTAATAGACATCAAATGTAAATACTAAAGTAAAGTACCAGTAAATGGTAGTGAAGTACAGAACTCGTCTGTTTACAAGAATGTAGATCCATGTATCGCAAGGAGATCAGCTTAATGCTGTCACTTAAGCATACAGTTTGCCATAGCACAATATCTATGAGGTGACAATTAAAAGACATTTCATACCATATAACATATCCCCAGCAACAGCTGCCTTGAAACTGATGTCAAAGAACTTGGAATTACCAAAAAACCAAAGCAAACCCAAATCAACAGCAGGTTTGGGGTTCAGTTTCTCTTTAATTCATTCATTAATTTTAGATTCCAAGTAATTGTTGTGCTCTTTCAATTTTCAGTTTTCAGCGACCTGCTCAGGGCATCCTAGACCCCTTCTGCACACACCCAGGACAAGTCAGTGGCCTTCACTACAAAACTCTGCTTCATTCAACTTTCATCAACTTTCATCTTTGGTTTGAAAAATTAGACTTTTGACGTCTGTATTAGTTTAAGCCAAAAATACAACTTAAGCCTTGGAAACCGTGAACTGAAAATACAGTTAGACATATACATTTATTTTTCCGTTGACTTTGGACAAAATCTCAGTTGTCAGTGGAGCTGCTTTGATTACTTCAGTGATGATAGTGGTTTTGCACAGAGCTTTGTGTTTATGTGCTTTGGCTGTGTGTAACTAATGTACACATGAATATAGGGCTGCAACTAACGATTATTTAATTATTGATTAATCCGCAGATTATTTTCACGATTAATCGTTTAGTCCATAAAATGTCAAGAAATTGTGACGTCTTCAAATTGCTTCTTTTGTCCGACCAACAGTCCAAAACCCAAAGACTCTTCATTTACTGTCATACATGACAAAGAAAAGCAGCAAATCCTCACATTTAAGAAGCTGGAACCAGCAAATGTTTGACATATTGGCTTGAAAAATGAATGAAATGATTAATCAATTATCAAAATAGTTGGCCATTCATTTTCTTTCTACTAACCGTTGCAGCTCTACATGAATACATACTCTTACACTATAGTAAGTGTAAATATGTGTGATTAGTTTAACATAGTTGCTAGATGGGTGGAGTTTACTGCATCGTACAAGTAAACAAATACAAATAAAAAGAAAAGATTCTCTCATGTGATGTTCTAAACTACAGCCTTCTGAGCGTTGATGGAGCAGACCCCACCCAGCTGGCATCTAGGAAGGATCAAACAGACCTAAGGTATTTTCATCTGTTTGGCTTAGGATGGATGGAAAGCGTTTTCTTTAGCACCTTAAATCCTAAAGGGTTTGTTCACCCAAACCACGAAGAAAAAAACAGAAAAATTGGTGGTATCTAGCCATTGTTTTATTTGCCCAGGTGTGCGATATCTATCTCTGTGATTTGTGACTCCACCATTTTTTTCATTTTGTTTGTTTTTGTGAACCAACCCAGAGTCTGCCTAAACCATATACCGTAAATTCTCAAATAAAAGCAGGTATTCCAATAACGACAAGGGGCGTGGCCAGCACAAACAAATAAAGGCTAGTTGCTAGTTAAGGCCAATAAAACATTGAGCAGAGGTGGAATCACCTGTACCATAGTGGCTCACCACTAATTCCATCAGTATAACAACATAGTCATGTCATACTCACCACTCTGCTGCCCTCAGGTTCTTTTTTTTATCACAAATACTTCATTCACTAATGAACTCTTTGCTTACTTTGCGTTTTTTTTAATCACTGTTAAGCTACCATCAGTGAAACTCAAGACTTCCTGCAGATGTTTCAAACTAAAAGCCCTACCAGGAACAGGAGGGCTTTTGCCCTTTGAGCTGCTGGAAGGCTTTTAATGTGAGATATATGTGTCAGGAAGTGTTGTGTTTTATTGATGGTAGCTTAACAGATATTAAAAAAAACAGCAAAGTGTAAGCAATTTTTAATTATTAGTGAATGAAAACATTATTTCTATTAGAGAAGAGAAGCTCAGAGCAACACAGTGGTTATTATGACATGATTGAATTAGTGTTGTGGAAATGGGGATTATACTGAATTTATCAAGACAACCTGTAAACATGTAGGAAGTGTTGAGTTTGCATCGATACAAAACAACATCAACAGCAAATTCATTACTAAAACATAGTGAAATATGCTTCAAATATTGGGATTAAGGTCTGTGTCAAATAAAGGCCGGGTTCTTTTGAGGTAATAAAGGTTCCAGCAGCTATTTGAGAATTTACAGTTATCCTATCTACAGCATAACACAAAGGTGTTTCAAGTTGTTGTATTGACATAATCATCATGTAACTGGATCGAAATCCAGCAGAAGGAGCTTTTAATATAAAATGCTGATTGTGATGTGAGCAGATGGAGGTTATGAAATACAGAGCAGACACATTTATGTACACAATTTAGTGTATGTGAGATTGCTTTGGATCTTTTGTATAACATATGTAAATGTAACACAGTGTAAGTGTCAGCTTTCAGTTTGTTGTCGTGTTGGGGATTGATCTTATGTTTGTGCACTGCAAAATACATTTTTGTTTGTAATTTGATTCCTAAAAGTCTTATTTTCTTAAAGCTGCACAAATTAATATTTTTATATTAACAATGAATCAAATGACTGTGTAATGTGAAAGGTGCCGCTTGTAAACCCACAGTTCTTATCAAAGTTAGCAACTAGCTGGTGAACACAGTGGAGCATTTAGCAGCTAAAGAGCCAGATACTTTTCTCAGGAGAGACCTGAACCGAACTAGAAGAAGAATAAATACTATGTTTACATTCATCAGGTGGACACAAACACAATTCCAATGGGGTGCTAATGTTGCTCTGTGTCTGCTGGATGTGTAAATGGGCAACTGTTGCTAACATATTAGCCATGACAACTTTATAAGGTTGGGTTTTTCCACTGCCCCCCCTAGTGATCCAAAATATTTTATTATATTTTGACTTGTTTTAAGAAAATAAGATTTTTTGGAATCGATCTTTTGCAGTCTGTATTTTATCAGTTGTAGTACTCTGCTTTGACGCTCTTTTTGCTTGCCTTAGCAGAGCAGCATCCATGAAACGCAAGCCACACTCTGAGGCCACGCTGATGCACTTTTGTCCATGATCATTAACAAGTTCTCTGTGTTATGTTATTCATGTTGATTCTCTCAGACTCGCCAATGTGTCATCACTTTATTTGAGTCACAAATGAGCACATAAAGTATCATAAATCCGAACTATTGCATCAGGAGATTCTGATTGTTATGATGCTAAAATATTCAAATGAGTGTGAGCTGTAAATACTTGAGAATAATGTGTATAGATGCCTGCTGACTTTTGCTTTAGGCTTGATGCTGCAGTGTTCTTTGAGCATCTCAACAATCATGATCTCAATTTGAAGTGTATTTTGGTTGACTTCTGTATTAAAACTGTTCTCAGTTTTACCATCATAGACTTAAGCCAGGTATATTACATCTGATGATTAGATAAATGTTACGTTTGTGAGTGGATTGAAAGTGTGTGTACATGTTTTCAGTAAAGTGCTGTTGTACAGTTTATCTGTGTTTTGCCATCACCTGCTTTATAATGACTCATTTCAATTGGAAATGGATGGAAGTTCATTCTTGACCTTGAGATCAATAAGTAGGCCTATGACAAAATAATCTCAACTCAAGGTCCACTGGTTGTATTTTAACAATTTACAACGTTGTGATTTTTCTGACCAATGTTGCAATTTAAATAGTAATTCTTTAAGTGAAACTCCAGAACTGTAGTTGTGGCCTACATAGTTTTATATGTTAAGCATAACCACAAATTTATCTTCCCAGTGAGCATTTTTCCGTTGAAAAGATGTTCAAAATAGGTTCAAAAGTGAAAGTTTTTTCACCAGCTATTTGAAGATATTGATTGAACGTTCACATTTAGACCATATTTCACCGGGATTTGCAATAGTGAATTTTTTCATCCCCTAGAATGCCTATCGTCATTTTGGAGCCTAACTAAGAAACCACATCCAAATTTCTCAGTTGAAAGCTAGCATTAGGCTTAGGATAGGTTACAGTTAGCTAGCTGGCCGCCCCTGTCTTGCATCACTCTATTGGCTAGTAGAAGGCAATCATTAGTTATACACCTTTGCTTTGTATCGTTACATCATTTTTGTTGGCTTAAATCAACACTGTTGTCATCATACATAAGTTAGTATCATGGATCACGTTAGCTGGTAATTTGGCAAGCTAGCCGACTTACATATCCACTCAGTATTTTGCTAGCAATAACGTAACATAAGCGCTAAGGTTAGCCAGCTAGCTGTAACTTAGCTACACTGCATGGATCTGGCATTGGTTGGATGAATTAACTGATGTTAACTAGCTAGCATTTTGTCTGCATTAGCAAGCAAGCTAAGTGGACTTTGTGTTGGACTCTGTGTTGTCGTTTTATGACGTTAGCAGACCACATTTCTAAGCTAACGTTAGCTAGTGTTGCATACTGTTGGGGAGTGTAGAGGAGCTGACCTAAATAGAGGCAAGGCACTCGGGAGCGCATATAACATCACATCCTTTGGATTTTCCGTCCCGAGTCCTTTACATAGAAATCAGTCCACAGGCTGTTCACACATAGGCAATGTAAAGCAATACATGTAAAATGTTACATATAGAATGGCCCCCTGACCTTTAGTGACAAGTCCAGGTTTTGGAACCATTAGTAGGGCCCTGCCAGAGGATCTCTGACAGCAATCAGGCATAGCCTATAGGGAATTAGCAGATCACAGATATAAGAAGGAGCCCGACCATGCAAGCAGTCAAATCTTAAAATCAATTGTAAAACAGGTAACCAGTGAAGGGCCGCGAGGATTGGTGTGATGTGGTCGCTTCTCTTAGAACAAGTTAAAACCCTGGCAGCAGCGTTTTGTAGAAGTTGCAGTGTTTGGATGTGTCGCCGGGTGATACCAGAGCAAAGTGCGTTGCAATAGTTGAGTCTGGAGGAGATAAAAGAAAGCATGGATGATCTTTTCTAGATGTGCAGAGGAAAGGAACAGCCTGATCTTGGTTATATGTCTCAGTTGGGCAAAGCAGGACTGCACCACTTTAGTCACCTGAGCATCAAAAGACTAACTTGATTCAAAAGGTACACCTACACTGCCTTTTTTTGGCATGATTAGATAAGGCACCTAGACTAGAGGAGAGATTGTTAATGCTGATAGTGCTGAAGGGCCAGAAGGGGTAATATAATTATTTCTGATGTCATTCAACTGCAGGGCATTTTTGAACATCCAATTCTTGTCAGCGAGGCAGGACATAACACAGCTTACAGCAGTGGTACCAGGTTTTAAAGGGACACACAGTTGCGTGTCATCCGTGTGGCAATGAAAATCCATATTATGGCATGATTTGCCGTGTATACAGTAAATAAGAGGGGACCCAGAATGGATCCCTGGGGGACCCCACAAACAGAGAGGAGCATGAGAGGAGGAGGCATCTCCAAGCATAATGGAGAATGTTGGACAGATAGGAGATGAACCAGCTCAGAGCCACATCACTGATGCACACAGTTTTTTGGACGGCTGATTAAGACATTGTGGTCCACTGAGTCAAAGGCTGAGCTGAGGTCAAGGAGCATTAAAAGGGAGTACAGGCCTGTGTTGGCGGCAAGCAGTATGTCATTGGTGGAGTCGGAGTTGTGATCTGTGGTTGCGGAGCTGTGGAGTCGTGATCTGTGGTTGCGGAGCTGCGGAGTTGTGATCTGTGGTTGCGGAGCCTGGATCTGTGGTGCGGGCC
>LKNJ01004864.1:0-28757 GCA_002120245.1 Maccullochella peelii | reverse complement strand
ATATTTGTTTGTTGCCTCCTGTCATTTATGGTAACAATTTAGATGTGATGATAAAGGCTTCGAGAGTCTGGAGATTTTTGGTTTAGGTACCTTGAAAGTGCTTGAAAAGTACAAAACAAAAGCTACATTGAACTGCGCTGTTTCTCACAGGATTAAACTTTCAATTCAATTCAGTTTTATTTATATAGCGCCATATCATAACAACGTTATCTCAGGGCACTTTTCCATAAAGAGCAGGTCTAGACCGACTCCTTATGTGTACACCAAGAGCAGCACAAGCAACAGCGGCAAGGAAAAACTCCCTTTAACAGGCAGAAACCGAGCGGAACCAGGCTCTGGGTGGGCGGTCATCTGCCTCGACCGGTTGGGTTGAGAGAGAGGGGAGGGAGCGAGNACTACTCTCCAGAGAGTGAAAATGCAGTTGTAGAGTTACTTCAGAACCAGCTACACCGGCATTGGTCACTGTATTGAAGAAAAGTGTCACTCAGTGCAGTGGTATGCAGGGTTCGTACAAAGTCTTGAAAGTTTGGAAAATGCTTAATTTTAACCGTTATGTTTTAAAGGTTAGGAATATTTTTGAATTTGAATATACTCCTTGAAAAATGCGTGATATTCAACATAATCTGGTGTTTAAACAATCACTCATGTGAACCAAACATTTTTTAATATTTGAAATGAAACGATCCACATATTTGTTTGTTGCCTCCTGTCATTTATGGTAACAATTTAGATGTGATGATAAAGGCTTCGAGAGTCTGGAGATTTTTGGTTTAGGTACCTTGAAAGTGCTTGAAAAGTACAAAACAAAAGCTACATTGAACTGCGCTGTTTCTCACAGGATTAAACTTTCAATTCAATTCAGTTTTATTTATATAGCGCCATATCATAACAACGTTATCTCAGGGCACTTTGTCATAAAGAGCAGGTCTAGACCGACTCCTTAAGTGTACAGAGACCCAACAATTCCCACCAAGAGCAAGCACAAGCAACAGTGGCAAGGAAAAACTCCCTTTTAACAGGCAGAAACCTCGAGCAGAACCAGGCTCTGGGTGGGCGGTCTTCTGCCTCGACCAGTTGGGTTGAGAGAGAGGAGAGGGACTATAACTTGTGTGCAGGGTACAGGTATAAAACATAAGCCTTGACTGAAAGTGATTTAAGACATAACGGTTATTATTACTACAGAGGGGCATGTAATCCTTCAGTGGAAGTAAGAGGATGAAAATCAGAAAAATGAAGGTTGAAAGGTATTCAAGTGTCATTCTATTCGACTGTATGAGAGAATACTGTTGGATTTCTTGCTTGACATGGGTGTCAGAGCTGGGAGAGGAGTACTGCCCCCCATCCCAGTATCTGCTGCCGGTGCTGGAGAGTGACTGTGGCAATCACAACTCTGACTGTGTGGATGGCTTGGAGGAGGCCTGGCAGGTACAGTTGGTGACACACTTAACACACATGACCCTATACAGGAGTAGAAAGTCAGTGACATGATTACTTCATGATTGTACTTCTGTTTACTTGGACCTTGTTAATTGCTTAACAGTGTATTAACTGGTTTCTGTTGATGAAACTGGAAGTGTCATTTAATCTTTCCTCACTTTCTGTTGCAGAGTAAATTCAGTGACTACGAGAAGAGAAAGGTGAGTGACTCTAGCAACACAAACACTGTTAAGCCACGTTTCCACCAAACACTTTCAGTATAGTACCCTTGAAACCTGTACCTACATGTACCTAAACCCTAAATCTGTTTTGCGTTTCCACCGTAGACGGTACTCTTAAATGTAGGCTGGGTTGTTACTGGATGCTAATAGCAGTGTCAACCACGCAAGTAGCGTGACATCATATTTAACGTGACACAGCAAAGGAACACAAGAACACAACGGAGGACATTGAGTGTTTCGTGTTCTTTCTTCTCGGTATGTGGCTGTTTATCACAACAAGCTTTGTTTGAGAAAAGGCTGCAGGCAGCAAGAAAAAATGGCGGGTTTGTGTATTGAGTCCTTTGTCACGCAAGAAGTGACGCTACTGTTGACCAATCAACGGACGGCAGTGTTTCTAGCTCCACCTTTAAGTCCCGGGTCAGTGAGCTAGGTACCTCAACAGAGGTGTAACAAAAAATGGGACGGAATGGAGTGGTTCTATTGGTACCATCCACAACTTTTGCCAATGGAAATGCAAAAATAACCGTTCTAATGTGTAACGAACTGAACTGCTTGGTTGAAACGCGGCCTTGGATTCGGCCTGTCTCTAGGGGCTCTCTGTTGCACACATTTCATTGTCAGATATCCATAGCTTTTAATTGAACTCGTTCACAGCTTTGGTCATGGCCTACCCTGTCGATTTAAGACAGCTTAGATGAGTTGGTCCCCTTTGTTCAGCACAGTCTCTGGGGGGATAGGTTTTGGTGGAATACGTTATTTTTCTTCAATAACTGATGAGAGAAGATCCCAGCTTCTACTTAAAGCTACATTAAGCAATATTTTTATTTTAACAATAGATCAAATGACTGTGTACCGTAATGATGGTGTCACTCATAGTCACAAACCCACATAGTATCACCAGACTCTGCAGTTTCCCTCAGCTCTACAGAGACTTTGTAGCCTCTTTTAGCTAGTTGTCATGGTTTTCCAGACCTCAGACCTTCAGCTAAAATGCTCTGATAAACCCACAAAGTTAGAGACTAGCTGGTGAACATAGTGCAGCCTTCAGCAGCTAAAGAAGCAGATATTTTTCTGCACTGAATCACAAAAGACATAAATCTATTGCGGCACTGCTCTCTGCCATTTGAGTCTTTTGAAGGATGTTGCATTTCAGGCCAGACCCAGTCAGTGCAACAATTAGTCGATTGAAAGAAAATTAATTGCCAACTATTTTCAGAATCTATTAATTGTTACAGTAATTTTTCAAGTAAAAATGCCAAACATTTGCAGGTTCCAGCTTCTTAAATGTGAGGATTTGCTGCTTTTCTTTGTCATGTATGGCAGTAAATGAAGAGTCTTTGGGTTTTGTACCATTCATGCCCTTAAAAACATTTCACAGCTCTCCTGGCATAGAAGTTGTTGGCCACACCATCCTTAAAAAGAAAACAAGTACAGATACTGTGCAGGTTAACATGTGAGTGCAGATTCATATTCACTATTCAAAGAGGGTTGTGGCAGTGTGTATGAGTCTGCAGATAGGCTGTGAAGGCACAAAGACAATTTGTTCAGGGTCATTGTGTTATTAGCCTCTTATTGGTTCGTTTATATATATATATATATTTAAATTGTAGTTATTACTGGCTGAAGCACAGCTGCAGTGCAGGCTTGTAGCAGAGCTCAGAAGTTGACCCATGTACACATACAGTACAGTATGAAGACACTCTGTCCTTCAGGAGCAGAAGCAGCAAGAGAAGCTGGCCTTCGAGCGGAACCTGGAGGAGAAGCAAAAGGAGCACACCCAGCTTATACTCATGAACACCTCCCGCAAAGAAAACATGCTCAACTCAGTCCGACAGGTACACAACACGCTCACCTGCACCAATGTTCGATAGATATGCATGTTATCGATTATTTGATGCAGCTATGTCTTGTCAGTTGTTAGTTTGTCTCTCATCTTTAAAAACATTATCACAAATATATACTTTTTTTTTAAAAGGCTCAATAATTTCCAGCTGCTCACTGTAGTTTTTAGCAAATGTTACTCAAACAGGAGGAAATAGTGCATTTGTTGGGGACTACTTTCAGCGGCCGATGAATCCACATTTGGTGCACTAGTGAGTATTTGGGGCAACAAGTGAGATTGAGTCCAAATAAACTACAGTGTGTGTTTATGGCAATGAAGGAACAGTGTGGCTCACTGATGTGTTTAATAGTTTTTGAGTGGAGCTCTGTGGCTCAGAGGAAGAAGATCTATCAGGCTGTGATACACACACAGTACTTGTTAGTAGATACATTCACTGTTGGTTTTAGTTTTTTCATGGGATATGTCAACAGTAACAAAAATATAGAATATCACCAGACCTGTCCTTTAAACACAACAACTGAACTCTACAATACTAGTTAAAAAATACCTTAGGTACTGTTTTTAGTTCAGTGTTGCAATAGAGCGCTGCAGGGATGACGTATTTTTGTAGGCCAACCCGGAAGTTAGCATCACCCTGGTTCCCTCGACAAAAAGCCAATAGGATTTTTCCGTTGGATTTTGGATTATTGCAGAAAGGGAAGCTCTGTGGCAAACAAAACTTTGATACATTTTGTTCAGCAAGATAATCTTAACAGATGAACACCACCTTTATGATTTTTGAAGCGTAAATGCAATCGCCAGAAGTAAAAAGCTAACATTAGGCTATAACCCAACTACACCACGGTCGCATGACTTCAATGTCCCCACCTCTGAGCTTCTGACTCTTAATTTGAATTTGCAAGCTTACCTCTTCTACAAAAGCCTTTGGGAAAGTTTAAGTTAGAATAGATTGCAAGAGCATGAGTATAAACACAACGAGGCTGTAAAAGCTTGTGTTAACCACAGACCCTATTTCCTCATTCCTGCTGCACTGTATTGTGGAATGTTTGTTTGCATTGGTTGAAACTCTCTGCCTTCAGTGTGTGTGTGTGTGTGTGTGTGTGTGTGTGTGTGTGTGTGTGTGTGTGTGTGTGTGTGTGTGAGTGTGAGCGAGCACCCTTTACCATTTAAGTAATAAGTATCTGAATGGCCAACTTCTGACTAATGTTTGAATGGCATTCTGAGAAATTGCATTCCTCAATAATCTAAATGAATCTCATATTTGTGGGCTGTATACACCCAGCACTGCACCATCTATTGACAGTGAACAAAAAAACAGCTAACTTCCAGCAACCCAGTGGACTTACTACCACCTACTACTACCAGTTAGGGAGTTTTTCTTTTCTCTGTCTTCTGAAAGCTGTTTGTCTGTCTTTTTTGTGTTGGTTTCAGCTACATTAGTGTGAATAATCGGTCTGATGTTTAGGAGCAGGAGCGTATGGAGCAGGGGGTCAGCCAGCAGCAGAGGGCTCAGGAGGCAGAGAGGCTGCTGGTGCTGGAGAAAATCCGACAAGCTGAAGACAACATCAGCAGTCGCATCAGCAACATGCTGATGGACAAAAACAGGTAGGACCTGAAGGAACTGTCTATGCAGTGTACTGTTTAGTTGTGAAGAGTTTGTGTGTGGATCTGTGTCACATGCTCTATTTGTACAGTGTCCACAGGTGAGTCTCTGCTAACTGCAGTATGTTTATTTCGATCTCTCCAGGCAGAGAAAAAGTGCAGAGTTTCTTCAAGCCATGGAGGAAGATCGGTGAGTGGACAGGCTACTGACATCCAAATCTATTACAGCAAAAAGATGCGAGGCACTCCAACACATAGCAGCACTCATCCAATTGTTTTCCACTTACCAGACTGAGCCTATTTATAGAGCACTTTCCAATTAAGATGCAAAAAAGAAAATAAAAATCCTATGACAGCACACAGGAGGCCTTAAAAACTTAACCATAAAGAAGCAAAACTTTGGCCCAGCATACAGTTACATTCAAACTGTGATCAGGTGTTAAAGTCCATTCTGTAAAATTGAGTTTAAAGGACAGGTTCAGATGTCATAAGTACATTGAAAAGCTTTTTTGGTCACTATAATCATTCCTCCTGTCCATACTGGCTGTAAAGTGATGCATTCATAGCCAGTGGTATAGTGGTGTCTTGGTTGGTGGGTATACTGTGGCTTAAGCTAACACTCTTGTGCAGCAGCTGCTGATGGAACATCATTATCTAACATGATGTTTGTCTCACAGACGGCCAGAGGTTGTTACTTGTTGTCGAGGTTTAAAAAGGGCCTTGGCATGTTCACTTCATATTTGTAGTTGCGTATACCCACCACCACTCCAGCGAAAGATCCAAAGTTTTAAAGCTAGAATCTGGAACAGCTAAAAGGCCAAAACAGCAAGGGGTTTAGTGAAATGTCTTTTGGAGGTCTCCCTCAGGATGAATTGTAATAACTTTTCATATAACATCATCAGGTCATCGACACTTTAATGTGTCCAATACTTTGATTTCTGACCAAATACCTGCAGAACGAATGACATTCCCATCAGCCTCTGCTGTACTTTGTGTTTACTACTCATTAGCAAATGTAGCATGCTAACATGTTAAACTAAGATGGTGAACATAGTCATTTCTGACTTTGAAACACACACACAGTCAGAAATGTTCAAATACTCTATGGTGTTAAATAGATTGGCTGTTTGTACTTCAGTGCCATTCACACAACTTGTAGATTAATTAGAATAAAGTAATTGTAAATTGTATAAACTGAATTTGTATTACAATCTAGACATTTTTCCTGATTGTATTTTTACATTTTACATTGATTTCCAGCTGCCTGGCCCCATGATTACTGTTTAAAGTGAGCAGAGCATGACTTTACAAATGTTGTTGTTGACTTCCCCTGCAGGATTCGTATGGAGCATCTGGCTGTCATCACACAGGAAGAAGCCAGTTCACTGAGGAAGAGGGACGTGGCAGGTAAGCAACTTGGCTGATGTACTTAACCTATTCAGTGTTCTCTTTTTCACAAACCATGAACCCAAAAATGTACTTTATTAATGAGTTATTGTACATTTAATGAAGCTGGCAAAACAATAATGTAAATATTACATTAATTTACATATTTACAATGACATATGTGGAGCACACCGTCAATAAGCCACCTTAAACATTAAAGCAAATTCTTATTATATCAGTGTAAATAAAAATACATTTTTACAAGCCTGGCTATCCAGCACTTTGTTCCAGAGCAAGAATTATTTTTTGCCATGAAATGTGCTGTGAAAATCCATTGTCCATCCAGATGATGATTCCCAATGATTTTTTGTGAACTACTGTCACGACAAAATTTTCACTTTCACTCAAGAAATGTATTGGGCAGCTTCAGTAGGTTCCTGCTCCTCAGAGGTTGAACCCTTTCAGGTTTGGTAAGGCTCCAACCTCAGGACATAATGTCAACTTTGCACAGAAGATATCTCATAAGCAGATTGTCATGAAAATTGCTGAGCACATTCATGCCCCTGAGGGGATAAACCCTTTAGGTTTTATTAACCTCATCGCCTTTCATCCAATACCAGTCTCTGAAAAGGGTTTATGTTTTGAACCTAATAACAGCAAAAAAAGATTGTCAGTATGCTGTTTATTTCATTCATCAACACTTTTGTATCGTTTGGCATTCGTTGGCTCACATTTTCCTTTCCTCTAAAACCCGCCCCCTCTCTTCCCTCTCTGGGTGTTTTTAGTGGCCATGCAGAAGATGCTGTCAGACAGCTGTGCTATGAGCCTCCTCCAGGAGGCCAGTGACTTTCGCAGACGGATCCTGGTGTCTGAGGCCCACAGAAGGTTAAACATGCGCACACACACACACACACACACACACCCCGACACCAGATCTGAGAAGATGACAATTGCAAACTTTGTGTGGACTCAACAAACCAAAGCTTTGAGAAGCATGTTGTAAACTCTGTGTGTGGCTTCTCTTCCCCTGTCTTATAACAGTTTGGAGAATTTGGACAGGAAGTTTGATAATATGCTGTCCCTCCAAGTTTTGGACAAATCTAAAGCCATTGCCAACATCTTACAGGAGGTATGTGGTGCCTGGGTATGGCTTCCATGTCATGAGAGCGTGATGGAAAAATCCAACTCCGCATGAATCAAAATCACACCATATAAGCACCCATGTGATCTGTCATGTCCTCTGATTGTTGTCTGCAGGAGGAGATGCAGAAAGCAGCGTTCCAGGCCCTGCAGCTGCAGAAAGACGCTGTTCACGGCTATATCCGCAACCAGGTCTGTGTGGGTGGGGGTCACTGGTCTCTGTTTTTTTAAATTTTTTTATGACCCTGATAAAATGGAGCTCATCACGTGAAAAGCTGCACAGTAAAGGATGTAGATGAATTTTTTCTGTTCAGTGTAAGGCTAGTTAATCAACTTCAACAAGCTCCCATAGTTTGACATCCCAGTTGTTTCTTTTTCCAAAAATAAAATGACTAAGAAAATATCTAGTGGGATGGCTCGAGATCTAGAGGGAGTTAGAGTACCTAATGTGGTTTTTCTGCATTCTTTAACATTAGGTAGCCTGACACTAGGCATAAGAAATAGTGTTAATATCATACAGCATCCCCAGAACCATACTCATCTCCTATCACTATTTACAGGACTACATTTCATTCCGCAATCCTTCTGTATGGCTCATTTTACATTACTTTTTAAAATGTGGCAGATGTTTTCACTGACCTTGTTATAACAGGCCTGTGACACTGAAAGTGGCAGCAAGTTTGTGTAGCTTGCTAATGTTAGCACTGATTCCCACTAGACGTCACTTTCCTGCATGTTGTTTCAGTACCTGCTCGGTCCTCGTTAGTCCTGCTTCATTAAACAGTGGGGGTCTAGCTAGTGTTAGCTGTCTCTCTTTCATGGGTCCAGTTGTGGTGATGGCAAACGACAGACTGTCAAAACGCACATCAAAGAGTTGTCCTGTAACCTCAGCGTTTCGTATGTACGTCACCCCCTGATTCCAATCATGACACAGAAATCAAAGATGGGACGAGGCAACAGGCAACAGCGTTGGCCCCAGTCACAGTACGATGCAGTAGATAGATTAAGAATTATCACCCGACTCTGCAGTTCCCCTCAGCTGTACGGAGCTTTAAAGCTTGTTCAAGCTTATTGTTTTGGTTTTCTGGCCTGCTACTTTTACTGTTTTGGTTCACTCGCACCATCAGTTAAAAAGCTCTGATAAAGCCAAACAGCAGACAGACATAGTTAGAGACTAGCTGGTGAACGTAGGAGCAATTAGATATTTCCTTCAGGAGTTGGTGGAAACAAACATACCCACAAATTATGATGTTCCGGACCTTTGCTTGAATACATTTTCTCTAATTGGACCTCTTTGAATTTTAATTGAATGATCTAACGTTAAAGATCAAAGTAAACGCTCTACAGATATTGAACGTCATCGGATGTCTTTTCTTGTAAAATGTCCGGTATAATCAGTAACACCGGTGCTGTCACGAGTTTATTGACTGGTGGGAAAATGTCCTCACTGTGGCATTCCTAGTGTTTACAACTTGTTTTGCTGCTAGCACGTAACTAGCCAGTCACAGTGACTCTGTACCACAGTTGGTGGAAAAAGTAGTCAGACACTTTTTTCACTGGCTGTTGGGAGAGATAAAATTACGCCGGTGACTGCAGACACTGGGCATTATTGTCATTTCTTTTTCTGTTTTGTTCTTTTTAGCAGTCCACCCATAGCTAATTCATTTTACTCATACTCCTTTTTTTCCCCCCTTTTGCTTACCAGTTGGTTACCCACGAAACCCTGTGTAATATTACCTACAGACAGAAAATGATTTCATCGATGTTCATCTTGCCTTTGCGTTGAGCAGCATGTCCCTTCTCCCTGCTAGCTTCATGTTTGCTTCTCCACTGTCCCCAGATCAAGCTCATAGAGGGTGAATTAACGCAGCTGACTAAATTGGAGATTAAAAGACACAGTCTGGATGCTGAGAACCTGCAGGTGGGTGTCACCGCCTTCTTTCTTTGCCTTCCCACATTAACTTGATTTTTTTCTTTTTCCTGTTGATTTCTATATCATTTCTTTTGACTATTTTCATGTCATTGCTCCATGGCAACAATGTATCATTGTACACAGTGAGGGTCAAGAAAACAGTCCAAAGTAAAGGGATATTAAATACATGATTTCACTTGAATGATAAAAAGAATTATTATATTAATCACATCAGAGCCAGGCTAGTGTTTCCTTAACACTGCTTACTGATGAGTGTGTATTGTCACTCTACCTCACGTGTGTGTGTGTGTGTGTGTGTGTGTGTGTGTGTGCAGGAGGTTCTGGTGGAGCAGCGCACAGAACTCAGTGATTTGTTGCAACAGCTGCTGAAGCAGAGAGACCAGAGAGAGAAGGAGCTGCGGCAGGTTCTGGTGAGGAAACGGCTGTTTTGACCCGGCCTCAGTGGACACTACTTCTTCTCTCTTTTGGTGTCAACCAATGTCTCGTGCTTTCCTCTGTTACATGTTATCAAAATGGGGCTGTTCTGGAGGCAGACTGTTGTGTACACACATCAGTTAGTAGTCGTTTGAACTCTCTCCTGTTGTCTTTCTCATTCTGGGGTCAAGTGGTTAAATGAGACCAGCAATCACTTTGTGTTTTCCAGGTGGAGATGGAGCTCAAGTCTGAGTCCAACCAGCAGAACTACTGGATGATCCAGTACCAGAGGCTGTTGGATGCCAAGCCGCTGTCACTGCGCATGCAGGTACAGTACAAAGCAGGTAGGACACGCAGAAACGTCTGAAAACCAAACTGCACTGTTGTTAAACTGTCCTCTCTCTACAGGAAGCGGGAGTGGAGAAAGAGTTAGTCAACCTGCTGTGCAAACTGTCAGCTCAGCACTACCTACCCATCCTGGCTCATCATCGAGTGACGACTGAAGCCCTTTGCCACATGAACTCCTCTGACCTCAAGAAGGTCTGTGTGCAGCATCATTACTAACACATTTCAGTCATCAGTTGCCTCTTTGGTGGTAACACCCACCACCATGGTCAAAATAGCACAAGAACTGATGCATCACTACTTATTCATGACAAGGTGTCAAAATCCTGAGTTACGTTTTCTCATGCCCATCATGAAACTGCCATTTTTATTTTCACTGCATTACTCAGTCTGACTGCTTATATGTGAAAGGGGTCGTTTGTAGTGATGAACCCACAGAGAATAATCCCCAGACCCTGCAGTTCCGTTCAGCTCTACAGAGCTTTTAGCTTTCTTTCAGCTCATTGTTTTGATTTCATGGTGGTTCACTGGCACCTCTTCTAGGGTTGGGGTTAGAGACTAGAGCCTAAAGAGCCAGATATTCCCCTCACGAGTTGGTGAAGACCAAAAACAGAGCTAACAGAGCTGGAATATATTGGACAAACCCGACTCCAAATGAATGCTAATTTTGCTCCGTGCCTGCTGGATGTGCAAGTAGGCAACTGTAACATCAACTAAAGTGAGTGAGTGTTGTGTTTACAGTTTGTTGTGCTGTCCCCAAGTGGCCAAGAAGAAGTAATGCAGGTTTAACTATTAATGACTGTGCAGTATAATCAGCATTATTAATTTCTCTGTTTTCAGCTTGGCATTAATGAAATAGGAATCCAGACAGCTCTTCTGAACTGGGCTCGGGAACACCATCTTCAAGGTACATTACACACACCCTACAGTTCTACATGTTATACCATTATACTGTACACACTGCAACAAATTGGCTATATGGCGATTTGCACTCTGATGTGTGTTTTCAAAGCAAAGAAATCATCTGGTCACAAAAAAGCAAAAAACATTAGAGGGCTCAACAAACATACAGCCTGCCAAACACAAAGTGGATCAATCAACAAAGAGGAACAGCTGTCAAAAGCTGGAACTAACCAACATGGATATGACTGTAGACTGTAAAACAACATACCTGCAATAGCATCTGTCTTCATGAAGCTCATAATGTTCAGCTTTTGGTGATGCTGTCAGAAATATGTAAATTCAATGATATGTTTATTACAGAGGTCATAGTTAAATATGGTGTTATACTCGGCTATTTTATATGGAGAGGTGTTCTTTTATTATGACCTCAATACTAAAACATAGAATTTAATTAACACTAATAACACCTCTGATTGTCAACAAAAACTTAACATTATAGGCATCATAAAAGTTTAAACTTTATAGCAGAGCAGCTGTATTGGATTGCATTAGATTGCCACTGTGTGTAGATTGTAGGGTGTAGTGATTAATAGATATGCTCTCAGCTGGTCTCACCGTGCTGAAACAACGGACCCTAATCATAGTGACGCATGACGGCAACAGCTCAACAAATGAAGAATGGGCTTCTCCAGGAAATTATGCTGTTGTACGTGAACACACAGCACCACAGATGGTGTTTTTTAACTATTATTAGTACGGTGATGATAGAAAAAATAGTTTAGTGCAGCAGTTTATATGATCACATCAGTCCGACACTGTGACAATCATAATTCAGCAGAGTTTGCGTCCTAATGCATTTCAAGAATAAAACACGAATCGCTGAAATGTTGTTGTTTTTTTTTTTAAAAAAAAGCTGGCTCCAGATTTCTCAACATATGTGTCCTGCTGCCAACAGATGGCTGCAGGGAAACTTTTTATACAGTGCTGTGAGAACCACTAACCTTGCTAAATCCCATCAGTGCAGACAGATTTACTGACGTTCCTGCTTTGATCACATTAAACGCACAGTATGTCGTTTCTGCGGCTAGGGGTCTCTCTGTCTAAACAATAACAAAAGATGTAGTTTGATGATGAGTATAACTGTGACATTGTATTCCTTCATTCCTCACTTTCTTGACGTATCGTCTGGTGTCTTCCTGGAAGTTATAGCAACTAGAGGGGGTAAAGCATGGATGTATAATAAGACCTGGATATGGCGCCGCCGTTCAGCCTTCCTTTCAATTTTTTCCAGTGGCCATTCACGGTATTGCAGCAAAACATTCCCCTGTGGCCCAAACAGCATTTTCCTCCATAGACCACCAATATAAAGGAGACATAAATGTGCAAACAAGGTCGATTATGACTCTTTCTATTGTACATTTTTGATCCATGGAGTTTTTATATTATAACTTTCCTTGAGCCGAGAAAAGCGATTTAAAAATCCTTGATGTCATCACAGTGTAAAGTCTAGCGGGAACTCACGGGCGGGGCCAGTGAGAGAAACACTACT
Organism: Maccullochella peelii; assembly: GCA_002120245.1. Taxonomy (NCBI): domain Eukaryota; kingdom Metazoa; phylum Chordata; class Actinopteri; order Centrarchiformes; family Percichthyidae; genus Maccullochella; species Maccullochella peelii. The sequence goes on along the minus strand of LKNJ01004864.1, from coordinate 15,984 downwards.
GTGCATATTCAGTGGGCTGCATACTACGGAAGTGAACCCGGAAGATAGAAACTTTTTTGGTGTATGCGCCAGGTGAGCAGTTCTCATTGGACTGAATAGGTGCCATCTTTGGGTCCGGTAGTTTGCTCTTGTTGACAAAATCATCAGAAAGTGAGTGTTGTGTTTACAGCTTGTTGTGCTGCCCCCAAGTGGCCAGAAATAATTGCAACTATTAATGAATGTGCAGAATAATCTTAGCTCAGACTTATCTTTGGCATTTGTGTACTGCAATAGTCTTGTTAATTACTGGCTGACATAAGCTGATACTGATGTGTCTGTGCCAAGCTAATATTAGCTGATAATATTGGTGCCGATATAGCGGTCAGGCTGAATATGTTTGATTTCCTTTTCTTTATTTTCAACATTTAATTATGGCCTAAATGTTCCTAGTAGTAGGAGACAAAAATATTATTTCAAGGTCATTTTCTTTTTTGGTTTTCTTTATGGGTGAAATGATCCTCCGTACAGAACATAGAACAGTAAAAACTGAAAACAGAAGAGATATTTAACATGTGAGTGCAGGGTTCCCTCCAGTCATGAAGGTTTCAGAGCTGAAATCCAAGAAGTAAGAGTGAGGGCTCAGGAAATTTTCGTACATTTTACAAATGGAATAATGTTTAGAAAGCAAAAACGTATTTTTCAAATTATTTCCAGGATGGAGGCTGATGTGTAGGGCATTGAAACTCTTGGGAAGTCAATGAAATGCCAAGCTGTCTACTGTCCACTGATTATGTCCTCCCCCACCAGGAGCTTGTAAGGCTGTCCAGCAAGACGAGGAGGCAGAAGTCGTCCCTACAGCTCCACCCCCTCCCTCCCCTCCATCGTTTCTTAGCACTCCAACCACCCAGGTCCCCAGCCCACCACTCACCCCAGGGACCCCCGTCACTCCCTCAGCCCCCAGCCCTGTGGAGGGACCAGGGAGCTCCGAGTGTGTGGTCTGCATGGAGACCGGGGTAAGAAAACCCCTCAGCAAAACCAGAAAGTAATCCCTTCAGTCTCAGTAGTAATCAGCACTACACTTGTTACGGAGTCTTCAGTGCTGCGCGGGCTAGGGATGAACCCACTAGCTGCACCTATACTCATAGAATCTGGAGTTACGGTAACATATGTAACTAACATTCACACCTATTCATTTTGAAAGAGCAACGGTCAATGGGGAAACTGCAACACTCGACTGACCAATGGTGTAACTTCATCTCTCAGTCAGGGACAGACTTTCACGTTTATAGGGCTGGGCTTTGCAGTGGTCCAGCCAAAATATTGCTCCTTATAACTGCAGAACTTGCCTGAGAATCAACACATTTTTAAGTTTTCTTCAGTATCAGAGTAATCCAGTGATGCGGTCTGTACATCCATGCTAACTCAACTGCTAATAGCTAATTCAGCAGACTTTTAATGGTGCCAATTTGCTCACAGCTAACTCACTCCGAAATCACTTTTTTTTTAAATTATGGAGCACTATATTTACTGACATTTTATTTGAGTGTCCGAATTCTGAGTGCGTCACCCTATAGTGCAAAAACTGGGTCCTTTCTGTACCAATCCCACAATGCAATGTTCTGCATATTACATGTGAAAATGTCTGTTTGAGAGGCTCTACACCTATCAGTGGTGACGCAAAATGATGATGATTAACAAGTGTCTGAAATCTCACTATAGAGTGAACTATTGAGTGTCCATTATAGGGAGTAGTGAATGAGTGATGTCAGACACAGCCACTGGCTCCATTGCACTTCCTGTTTACATCCCTCAAAGTGCATTTGTCTCAATTTTCCACAGTGTCAGACTTTGAAAACCCGTGTTAGAGCAAGCTAACACTTGTTTTTGTGTTTATGGTTTTAGAAGGCTCCAATTACTCTATAAAATGACTTCAGAAAACAAATGTTACTTACGTTATTAAACCTTAGCACACATGTACACGCTCCTCCAGACAACTGACTGTGCCTCGTCTTTCTGTCTCTCCAGTCTCAGGTCATCTTCCTCCCCTGTGGTCATGTATGCTGCTGTCAGGTCTGCAGCGGCGCTCTGCAGAACTGCCCTCTGTGTCGTAGCAACATATCCCAGCGCATACGCCTCTACCACGGCTAGAACCAACGGCAGCACTGTGCTGCTCCTTCACTGACCGCAGCGGTCTTTATTTATGCACGATCATAAAGCTGCTGGGAGCTAACCTTGTCACGTATAATACAGCTTTTAGCGGGTTTTAAAGAGCTGAGCCACTTTCCTGTATTAACCAAACAGTACTTTGTGATGTATATGCAGGAATAGGATTATTTTTAATGGTGTTGTGTTTTTGGTTGTCACTGGGATCCAAGCCTGTTGTATTTTGTTGTTCTTTTTAAATTCTATATATATATATATATATTTTTTATTTTTTTTTGTATTATATAAGAGCCAAGAAAGTTCCACCACTCACTGGTTGAAGACTGACTGTTCTTTGCCTTATACCTTCTCAATTGATGTGTGCCTTTTTTCTGGAAATCTCTTTTTTAAAATTCTATTTGTCTGTGTTGTCAACCAAAGTAACACCTGTCCAACATGTATTAAATTAACTAAAAGAGAAAATATTCTTATTGCTTTTTGCTATCATTGCATCGCTGATGTGTCCTCCTGTTGTTGCTCTTCATCACTCACTGCCAGAGGTGTTCTTCCCTCCTCATCCAGGCCCCTCTGCGCCTGCTGGAATGTGGATGAATTACATATCCATGCATATCAAGACCGTTTGAGGAGAAACTAATTTCTGCCCAGGTCAGAAATGAGCTGCTGGACACCTGTTACCACCCGCAGGTCCTCCTACTCTCTATATTGTATGTCTAGAATTCTAATGCTATATTACATGGCCCCAGGTTTACCGTGTGGTAACCTGAAAAACAAATGTATAAATATGCACCATGTAAGCACCAATTGGTTTACAGATGCCAAAGGGAACTCAATTTTTACATGTCAAGTTTAGTTTTAGTTGTACTATTCATCCTGTAGAACCTGTGGGATCTAATTAAATTCTATTGAGTTGCATTATGGGAAATGTAGGATCCATTGTTTGTCAGGACTTCTACCCTCTGCTGCTTTGATTTTGACTCTTTTTTTTTTTTTTTCTAAATCTCATTCCCCCAGCCTTCCCATTTAAAACTACATTTTGACCCTCCTTACGATCAGAAAGCACAACTCGTCTTATGCCCATATCATGCTTTAGTGGTACATACGTTCCTATTTCTCCAAACAAAGTTAACAATCAAATGAACACAAGCCATTTGCCAAACAATCCAGTTGGGCCTTTTGGAGGATCCTGGTGGTCTGGGGTTTTCTTTGCAAGTTGCCTGCTTACGTTGGTGGTAATCCAGTCTTGGGCCTCACTTTAGTTTCCTTTTCACTCGTCTCTGATATACTGCACGTTTTGATCCCACTCGTATTGAATTGCTACATATGATACATACTGTATGTATTAACCAACACATCACCTGTTTGTAGCCATCACTAATGCTATTATACTCTTTCAAGTGCTCTTAACTTTGACATCTTGGCATGTTTCAGGAAATACCTTTTCTTCTTGTATATGAGCCTGTAAAATGTAGCTTGTAAGAGATCCCACTTCTATCTAAATCTGACATTCAGTGTCAACGCACTATATGAAATAAAATGTGTCGTTTTCCTGTGCTCACCTTGTGGTCAATGTTGAAGCTTTCTGTTGCTGAAGAGATGCACTGCTCCTACACAGGCAGCAACATTTGGAGATGTACTGAAATACAGTATACAAACAAGGGTGTTGTTGAGTCTCCATTATATATATAAATATATTTTATTTATGCTGTCATTTGACACCTTATACTTGCTTGTGTAGGGAGTGATCTCAGATCCGTAGTGATAGTGTACTGTAGTAATGCCACCTTCTCTAATTAATGGGCAGGAAAATGCAATATAAACATTGGTGGAAGAAGTACTCAGATCAACTAAAAGCAGCCATACTACTGTGAAAAAATACTCCATTACAAGTAAAGCTCCCACATCCAAAACCTTAAATAAAAGTACTTCAGAAAAATGTACTTACAGTACAAAAAGTAAGTGTACTGGCCACTGTGAGATACATTTTTATGCATGACATTATTAGATTAACTCTGATGCATCTCTTATTGTAGGTGGTCATGGTGCAGCTAGTTTGAACTACTTTAAATTCATCTTATTCCATCCCGCCTACTTTTAATAGAGAGGCGAAGCCCCTCCCCCTCCAGTGCCCCCCATGGGACCTTATTTCAGAAAATAATGAAGTACAATAGTCAGCGGCGAGAGAAATCATTTTTGATCCTGTTTGAATTGTGTCAATTTAAAAGATAATTTTAAAATCACAAGAGTTTATTCCTCCCAAGTTTCAAGATTAATCTACAGAGCTCGCATTGTAAAAGTTTATAAAAAAAATAACTTTACAAACAGGTAATGTCTGGTCACATTGTATATTCTATTTACACTGCAAAATTTACACATGTATGGAGAGAAATGAAAGGCACCGTCTTATTCATCTTCTACATCAGAAATGATGTCGCTACGAAGGTTACACAGGGCTGCACAAATTCTCAAAACTTTGTCAATTTTAGGGGCGAGGTTAGTTGGAACTGTTTGTGAAAGGATTTTGAAGTTTTTCAGTCGGCATATGACACGCTCAATGACGTGCCTAGTGTTGCTGGTGTCTTCAGAGAGTTGCATGCCTCTCTTGGTGGACGCTGGAATGACCAGTTTCACCTTCCTTTCATAGAGGAGATCATTGATGGTGAAGCCTCTGTCGGCCATGACTTCATCACCTGGACGGAGGTATTCCAGGAACCCTGACTTTGCAGTTATGAATGTATCACTGCACCTTCCTCCATATGCTGGTGAGATGAACATGATCAGTCCACATGGTGCAACTGAGACAAGGTATTTAATGGTGTTCTGGCCGTAGTAATGGCTGTAGGACTTGCCTCTCGAGTCCAGGCTGCGTGACTTTTCAAGGGGTGTCTCTGAACAGTCGATCACACACGTTGTTTTTGGATAATGTTCTCTGAAACACTGAGGCATTGTTGCCTGGATTGTCTCCCTGGGAAGCCATTGTATGCAACACCTCATGTTCTCCTCCATGAGGTCCAGCCAGTACGGAATCACCTTACTTACAATGGATTGAGGGACGCCAAATCTTTCAGCGAGGTCCCCCAGCAATAAATTCAGACGCAGCTTCATCATGGTCATGAGGAGCTGATCCCAGGGGTGCAGCTGGAAGCTGTTGTTGTACACTTTGGTAAGGTGCTCTGCAACAAAATTGAATGCATCCAATGACAACCCTGTGTAGAGCTGACAAAGGTGGTTGTTCCTCAGCAGAGTTACGTACAATGCAGCTGGCTCACCGCACTGAGTTCCCATATCGGACATAGGGGGCCTCAGGTGGAGTGGTGATTTTGAAGCGTAGTTGTGGTCAGACACAGATGGATCCTCCAGTTGTGTTTCTGCATCACAGTGTGTAGCCATGTGGACGTGGTCATCCTCACGGTTCTCCATTGCATCGCTGACTCCCATTGATGTTTCTGTGGAGATAATATAACCATAGGAATATTGTCATATTAGGCCTTAAAATTCAACCAAGTTGTCCCACTCGTCAAGTGTCTTTTAAGGTCCATCATGAGAATTAATATATTATAGGATGGAAACCACAATTATACAAAACAGTGTGTGAGGGATTAAAACTGAGACAATATACACACAATCTTGTAATCACCATAGTGTCAATAAGAAGGTCAATATCAATATCTGAGTGCGAGATGTAGTTAGCTAGCCTACTAACATCTGCAATATCTGTAACTCACAGGAATAATGTGAGCTATTGTAATGATGGAGCTCATACATATATAGGGTGGCAATGATAATCATGCAAAATTCATTGTGTTTATTTAACTGCTCGTTACTTACCTTTAAATGTATTCGGAAAATGGATTTCACGAGCAAGACGTTAGGCTAACAAGCTAGCTAGCTTACCTGAATCTGACAACTTCACCCGGCGTGACTTCTTTAACGGAGCATCGGAGCCGAGCCATTTCTCGGGGTAAGGGTGTTCTTCACTCGGCTTCCAGTCCACGAAATGGAAGGAACACACATACGGGCGCTTGGGTGGCCGCTCCAGGTTTAGCGCCTCCAGCCATAGCTTCAAGTGCTCCTCGTCTTTAGGAGGCGGGTACAGGTTGTAAAATGCCCCACAACACTCCGATCTCTTCACTCTGTGGTGATAACATTGTTGTTGTAGTTGCGCTCTCCTTTTTAGCCAATTATTATGGCACCCCCTAACTGAACATATAATACTTGACATCGTGGCTTTCGGTGATCGTCTGTGGATAGCTAGCTTCGCTTAGGTACCTCTCCGCCGGAAGTTGATCGGAAGTAGAATGACAAAACGAACGCGTTGGCGTCACCCAGTCTCTTTATACATCCATGCGTCACCCTTGTTGTCATGGAAAATAAGGTGCGCAGTTTAGTCCAATATTTTACATTTAAGATAAATACGCTGAGGCAATTTTTCAGAAACCTTACCTTCCTGCCCAAGCTGAGTAATCAATTCATGCACACATGAATCATGATTTGGCGGAAACTTTTCAGCTCGGACAACAGGAAGTAGATGCGCCGCAAGGGCTGGATGCCAACCGGGCTTGCCGTAAAGTGTGACGTTGATGTTTAGAATGAGGAGCTGCCTGCTTTACTTAATGGAGTTATTTGTCAATTTTATTATCGTTTAAGGCTATTGTTGACAAAGACAGCAGCGGCAAGTATCTTGTGTCCTTGGTATTGGCGATATATGTGATTTATAGTAGAGAAAAATAAATACGAACGAAATAATTGACCATACTTTCTAGCCAGCTAACTAGCCTGCTAGCAGCTAGCCACAATGTCAAGTTGAGAGAGTGTGGAAGTAAAGTCGTGAATTAAGGTAGGAGGCTAACTGCATTTTCAGAGAGTTAGTCTTAGTAATGCAATTTTAATGTTTACTGTACAAGTAACTGAAATAGCAAGGTCAACGTTATTTTTATTGTCTGCCGTAAAAATAAATAAATAAAGGAATTGTGACAGACATGTCACCATAAAATAATAAAGTAATGTTAATATGCTTAAATTGGATAGATCCAATTATTCATTTGTCTACACTCTTCTTGTGTGTGGGACTTCATGCTCCTTATGTGTTTTGTTCTCTATTCTTTTTACTATTCCATTTACTAGTCCATGTCCTTCTAAAGTAACAGAGAATTTTGGGACTTTGTTTCTCTCAGTCATAATGTCAAGTCCAACCCTGCGCATCCTGTATGGGAGCCAGACTGGTACGGCCCAGGACATGGCCCAAAGGATTGCACGGCAGACACAGAGAAGGAAGCTGCCGCTTCAAGTGTTGTCTCTGGATGACTACAACGTGGTGAGTGCGGTGTTATTAAGTATATCAAGGAGAGGGAGTTATTGTGGCTCTGACCATTTATAGTTACAGCACAACCCATTTGTTTACACGAAGCACATGAAAACACTGTGCCCTCATTTTTGTTTCCTTTCATCAAACAGGCCAACTTGATCTCAGAGTCTCTGGTTATTTTTGTGTGCTCCACCACTGGTCAAGGAGACCCTCCTGACAATATGAAGGTAATAAAACAGAGAGCAAAAAGACCTATTGTAAGAGGAAACATTGTTTAGTTTAATTTTGGGGTGACCCGTCCCTTTAATTGTTTCTGTAATTGGTGTGGACAAAGTGTGCTTTTTTCTTGAGTCAGTAATTGTTAAATCTGTAATTTTAGAAACAACACTGTTTTACATGCTGGTAGTTTTTGTCACAATTAATAATTCTTAAACTAAAGGTAATAGAATATTTTCTTCTAGTTTCACATTTTTGGTTGTCTGAATAAAGGTTGCCAGCGGGACAATTATTTCCCACAGTTTATTCAAATTTGTACCATCGACTCCTGTCTCATAACCTCTTTGTGGAGCAATTTGAACTCCACCAGAGAAGATGAAATAAAAAAGGATAATGCAACACATCAAGTTATGATAGCTTCCTCCATTTCTGGCTCTTCATTCCCTCAATGGTCAGCACTGTCAAGAGGACGTCAACGGCATGAATTAGCATGTCAGAGTTGAACTCACAAAAGATTTGTGCAATCCCATTTGAATGAATTGATTTTGCCACAAAATGTTGCTGTTTGAGAGGCTGGTGTCACCAGGCCTTAATGCTTCGTCACTGCCCACTGAAAACCATGAGATGCATGTGAATATGGATATGCTTGAATAGTGACTTGATGAGTTTATATGTTAGATTTGTTCGAAAATTCCATTTGTGTCTGTGCCAACCGTCAGACAAATACAACCAAAACAAAGGATTACAGTTAAAGACAGACATTAACTGTATTGTTTTCAGTTTATAATATTTGATATCAATCATTTTGTTCAGATTTTCTTATTTTATCAGATTTGTCAAAATACAGACAAATATATTGAAATAAGAAAACCCATACATTTGTATACTGTATGTCTGACCCTGTTCCCTTATTGTTTCTGTCCATGTCGACTTTCTTCAAAGAATTTCTGGAGGTTTCTCTTCAAGAAGACGTTACCTGTTCGCTCTCTGAGTCGGCTGGACTGTGCTGTACTGGGCCTCGGGGACTCCTCCTATCCAAAGTCAGTTCTTTTCAGGTTTACAGTTCTCACAGTACACATTCAGAGTGGCTCCTGCTCTTTCTAAAAGCATCAACCACTTTTTGCACGTAGGTTCAATTTTGTGGCTAAGAAGCTTCATAAGCGCCTTCTGCAGTTGGGTGCCAGTATGCTGCTGCCTGTTGGGCTGGCAGATGACCAACATGACCTGGGGTGAGAAACAGCATGTCTGAAGGAGCGGGTGAATCATGGGGGACTTCATTAACAGGGGGGTCTTTCCACATTTGCACCTGTGCACTGTATTTTTTTCATGCACTTTGGAAAAAAGACAATGTTAGTTTTGGTTCCCATATTATTTTCCTCTTATCTGAGCTTTTTAAGCAGTAATACATGAAAGAGACTGCTATGCTGAACAATACTGGGCACTGGTTATATTAATAATTATAATAATATCACACAATATTGGTCCAAGTGATACCAGTTTCATAACTATAAGTTATAATTAGCTTCCGAGCTAGCTCTGCCATAAAAGGCTTATTGGGAATTTGATTTAGATTATGGAAACAAAAATTGTTCATAAAACAGGTAACTGTAAGGAGGTAAAATATTGTTCCATCTACATTTCTTTTTTTGTTTTACCTCTCTATCTCAAACCTACAACTGAAAAAACAATTTGTTTTTGGTGCAGATCCCAACAGCAGCACCATGTGGGCAGTACAAAGCACTTTGCATTTTGGCTCATAACTCTTCAACCACAAAGTGTGAAAGCGAAATTCTTTTTTTTCCTTGGTCAAGGACAAATCTGTTCCTACCTATACGATTAGATTTATTATGCTTTTGCAAAAGTTAATCACGTTTGCTTCATAATATATTTGGATGAGCCAGGAAACAAAACATATTTTGTTTATTTGATGCTATATATTCCTTACCGCTTTACTGTAATTGGCTGGAAAATTCTTGTAGGTGTGGACTGTTTGACATAAACTGCCAGAAGTCCTGAAAGCATTGCAGTGGCAGCAAATTTACTGTTTTTAGAGTTGAATGCACTCAGAGGGAACCTGTCAGATGGAGGCATTGGGCTCATAGATGGTGCCACAGTAACATGATGGCCATAACTGCCTGAACAAAGCCATAATGTCCAAGACAGCATTAAGTTATGTTCTAAAAACCACCATGATGTCCATAATCACTGTGGGTATTTTCATGCAGATCCAGATGTAAAATGTCACATGGTATATTCAGTATAATGTACATTTCCACAGCACTGATTCCATCAGTACAACAGAGTCATGTCATACTCACTTGCTGAGTTTGTCTTTTTAACACAAATACCGTTTTTATTTACTAATCAATTCCAATCACTTTGTCTTTATCTCAGCAGTGATTACAAAGAAACACTTCCTGCACATCTTTCACATTGAAAGTCACTGAAGGGCTTTCAGTGTGAAACATTCTTGCAGGAAGTGTTGAGTTTCATTAAAGGTAGCTTAACTTCGACTGAAAAAAATAAACACAAAGTGGAAGATACGGAAAAAAGAAAAGTTTTACTGATGGAATTAGTGCTGCGGAAATGTACATCATCCAGAATTCAATCAATTTATCAGCAAAGTAGAGCAAGACAGCAAACAAGGGGAGTAAGTGGGGAATGACATGGGACAAGTTGGGATGGACCTGTGGTGGCTGCCACCGCGTGGTATGCGCTTGCTTACCTAAAAATCCGTTTGAAGCAGGTCAGACGCTGTGATCGATCCGTGGCTCACATCATTTTGGGAGAAAGTGTTTGCTCTCTACCCATCTCTGGCCGATGTGGTTCCGCTGAGGGAAGATGAACCGTGAGTATCCACTTGATTTGACATAGTATCTCATTCTGTTTCTGCCCCGTTATTAACTCCTGGTTGGGTTCTGTGTTGAACCCTAGTCAGATTTTTTTTGCTTGTTTCTTGTGGCAGGCTCCCTCCAGCGTACACTTTCCACTTCCTGGATAATGTGAAAGAGGAGACCGATGACAGGCTGAAGATTCCCACAGAGAAAACTGTCGCCTCCCATTCCCATCCCTTTTCTTCCAGACTAGTGTCCAATAGGAGAGTAACAGACGTGTCACACTTTCAGGACGTGAGGCACATCGAGTTCGATATCACTGGATCCAACATTGAGTAAGGAATCTTGAGCCCCTTTCAGACATGCACCCCTTTTATGTCATTCATTTAATCTGACAACAATTTAACATGTCTCCTGTCTGAATGAGCACCCTGGTCACTTTTACGTTAAAGTCACGGCGGCAGTCTCACCAGGTCAGAGTTTGTAGAACGTCCATGACATCCTGGAAGCCGGTAGTGATACAGGAAAGCAGGCGTGACAGTGTTCCGGAATGTTCCCATCAGTCAGTTGAGCCATGGCTTAGGGTCTGTCCCAACACCCACACTTGAAGTATTTGTGAGTAGTCAGGTGCCTACTTGTGTGGCATATTTCTGGTAACTGCAAGATGCAAGCATGTGGAGGTTTATTAAAGCTCTCTGGGACATACTTGATTAATAAGGACATCCCGTCAATCATGCATATACTGTACATGACTCAGTTGAGGTCGGGTTGCAGTGGCCGCTGGCTTAGAAAGGTAGTCCAGAGGTCCTTCTCTCCAGCAATGTTTTCCAGCTCTTCCTGGGGGGCACCTCTGCTCCTCTCTTCACCCGAGTGTCCAAGACACACGGCCGCAGATCTGATGATACGACCACAAAGTCCGTCATCGATCTTTGGCAACACAGAAGTTCAATAACAAAGCACCACTCAGGTTCAGATCGGGCAGTCACCCCCCTCCAGGGGCTCGTGAGTATTCCCACACCCACCCGACACCACTCACTCTGGGCAACTCTTGAAAAGGAGCGAGTCCAGCCCCTCTCCAGAAGTTTGGTTCCAGACCCAGTGCTGTGTGTAGAGGTGAGCCCAGCTATATCTCGTTGGTACCGCTCCACCTCCTGCACCAGCTCTGGTTCCCTGGCTCAACGCCCGGCCACCAGACACTCATCGGCGAGCTTCCCTCTCAGTGCTAGTTCCAGGAGGTGGCCCTGGTTTCCCTGTTCAAGGCGAGGAGCTGCAGCTCTTTGTTGGTCGATTCTGACATGGATAATAATATTTATGCTGAATCCAACATGTCATAAACTTTAACCCTAAAGTTAAAGTTTATATACCCTAAGTTTATAGACACGGTACCACCAACAACTGGACTGAAGTCCTTCAGTACTGTGATGAATTGTGGGATACATTTAGCTCTGAATACCACCCTGAAGCTGTAGTAGGAGAAGTGTGCAATAAGTGTACACTGTGGCATTTCTTCAGATGTGGGACGTTAGACGATAGAGAACAAACAAACTAGTATTGATTTATTTTCTTCTTCTTTTGCATGCAAAATGAAAGCGCTATTCCTTCTTGAACGTGACCCACCATTAGTTGTGGTGTTGCTGTGCAGGTTTGCTGCTGGTGACGTGGTGATGATGCGTCCTTGTAACGCACCAGAGGACGTACAGCAATTCTGTCAACTTCTGAGATTAGATCCAGAGGCCAGGTTCACTCTCAGGGCCACAGACAACAATGCAGGTAGGCGTGTGTGTGTCTGTGTGTGTTTTTACTGTTTTTTGTGCATTTAAATCTGTTAAGTAAGCATACGATTAGCTCCAGATGTAAAAGTATATTCTAGTTCCAGAAGTGACAGAATAGTAAATGAACTTCAGCTAATAACCTGCTCTATCATTAACCTTCAACCTTCTTTTGAGCCATCGTCAAATGAAGCCCCAAAGTGTTCAATATGAAATAAAAAAATAAGACAATGTGAAATAATCATATCAATTTATTGTGTAAAATGTATAAATGAACCAAATAAATGTACAATTATTTAAGAAATTATTAAAACCCAACCTCATTATTTAATTATAGATTTTTTCTACTGATGCTTTTATTTTACATCTTATTTTATTTCATGACTCTTTTCATGAGGTCACATTTTATTCATAATTTCACTTTTCATGACACTAAAATCAGTCCCAGCTTTTAGCCAATAACATGTTGCCAAGCAAGCTCACTAACTGTCAGATAGCTAGCAGCCTCTCTGAAGCAAGCAAGCTCAACAACAGCTACCAATTTTAGCCAGCATTAACTTTGTTTGTGTCACCTGATGAATCTAAGTCCAGCATTCCCTCTCTGTTAGCTCTGTGTTTGGTCTCCACCAACTCCTGAGGGAAATATCTGGCTCTTTAGCTGCTAAATGCTCCACTATGTTCACCAGCTGGTCTCTAACTGTGTCTGGCTGCTGTTTGCTGGACAGGGAGTGTACAGGGGCTTCATCAGAGCATTTTTCACTGAAAACAGCTGCCTTCTGAAGTGGACGAGTGCGGTGAGACTCAACCAAACAGTAAAGTTGCTTATAAAACCAAAACAGTGAGCTGAAAGAGGCCAAAAGGGACTGCAGAGCTGGGTGATAATTCTCTGTGAGGTTTTTGTCACTTCGAGTGACCCCTTTCACATTACATATTTGATCCATTAGTGCAGCTTTAAAGCAGAGTTGTCAAACCCTAATAGACTCTTGATGGTGAAATGACCATTTCCTTGTGAATGGACCTCTGTCTTCTCAGTTCCAGCCAGGCTTCCTCAGCCCTGCACTGTGCGCCATCTGGTGGAGAGCTACCTGGACATTGCCGCGGTTCCTCGGCGCTCCTTCTTTGAGCTGTTGTCTACCTTTGCCACCAACGAGCTGGAGCGGGAGAAGCTGGTGGAGTTCAGCTCAGCGGCAGGCCAGGACCAGCTGCACAGCTACTGCAACCGGCCCCGACGCACCGCGCTGGAGGTGACTGCTCCGGGTTAGAGCCAGTGCTGGGCTGTGAGCTGGGAGTTCAGTCTACACTCTGCCTACCAATGAGTCCAATTAAAACTTTGCTTTTGATTGAGCTTTTTGCTTAATTTAAAGCATATTGTATTCTTTTTATAATGTGATTCTAGCATCTTTTAAATGATTTTAATAGCATAAAATGAGGCAATCCTGCTAAAAAAAAATGGTACAGTCAAAGTGTTGCTTTTAGCACATTCATGTCTGCCTCAGTGTCTTTTTTTGTTACTACCAGTAGGAGTCACACATCCTACACATAGAGGCTTTAATATAAATATAATATATATATATCAAATATAGAAACCTGTCCTTTGATTTGCTTATTGAGCGTGTTGTGCTCTTGCTGCTGCAGGTCTTGGCAGATTTCCCCCATACTACAGCAGAACTCAAAGTAGACTATCTCTTGGATCTATTCCCTGAGATCCAACCTCGCTCATTCTCCATCGCCTCCTCTCTCCAGGTAGCTCCTCCTTCATGACAACTATTCAACTACTAGGATCAAATATGCGGTGTTTCATCTGGATGTCTTAAGCAAAGCTGTGAATGAAATTACTTGAGCAGGAAAGACCGATGCAATGAAATCTTGACTTATTCTCTCCCCTCAGGCTCACCCACACAGGCTTCAGATCCTGGTAGCTGTGGTTCGTTACAAAACCAAACTGTATAAACCCCGAAGAGGCCTCTGCTCCACCTGGTTGGCCTCCCTGGACCCTGCACAAGGTCTCTCACCACACTCTACATGTGCTTATAATTGCTCACGTTAACCATAATATCCATTTCCACAGCACTAATTCCCTAATATTTGCCTGTTTTTGCTTTTTATTCTGAAGCACATCATATGAAATGTGCTCTATAAACAAACTTTATTCACTCCACACACTTTCTTATTTGTAATTTGTAGTTCTCAGGTCCTTTAGCTATATGTAAATCTAAGCAGGAAGTGTTTAATTGTCCATAGCTTAGCACAACAGCACTGCAAAGGAAATCCGATTGCAGTCAATTAGTGCGTAAGAACACTTTCTTTTGAATATGAGCAGCAGGGTGGTGACATGGCTGTTGTACTGATGGAATTAGTGCTGTGGAAATATACATCATACTGAATTTATCAAGACAACAGGTAAACACTGAAGTAAACGGCATCAATGAGATCAGAAAACAGGGAGACATCTTAATGAAATATGATCCAAGTATATTCACGGAAATGGGACATTAGGAATAAAGATCTGTCTCTGATATAAACGTTTTTCAAATAAACCTTGGATTTTGTCAGCACCTGAGGAAAATAAAGGATGTAATTCGAAAATTTGTAGAATTCAAATGTTTGGAAAGCAGCTGTGTCTTAACTTAATACTGTAGTCCTCACTAAGTCCTGCAGTTTAGTTAAAAATAACACATAACTTGGAGAATAAGTACCTCTTATCTTACATTACATACAAAGGTAATTTAAAGCCATGTGACCTTTTATTATGTTGCAGCTGAGGTGTATGTGCCTCTGTGGGTGAAGAAGGGAAGTCTGAAGTTCCCAAAAGAGAAGGGAACCCCTGTGATAATGGTTGGACCTGGGACAGGAGTGGCCCCCTTCAGGTCTGCTTTACAGGAGAGGACTGCTGAGGGGAAGAACGGTGAGATTTTCACCTCTCAGTCTTTGTCTCTCGCTTCACATCGTTTCACCGCTCTGACATGACCCCCCCTCGTCCGCCTGCTGTTTAGCCAACGTCCTGTTCTTCGGCTGTCGCTCTCAATCCAGAGACTTCTACTTCAGTTCAGAGTGGGAGGAGATGATGAAGGCTGGACATCTGACCCTCTTCACTGCCTTCTCACGAGACCAGGTCAGACACACTCAGCCGATCATACTGTATACTAACTAGCTAACTTCAAGTTAACATTAACTTAAAAGCAAGACATGAAATACCAAAGAACTACAAATGATGTGATTATAGCATCAATTACTCTAATGGCACAAGTTACATTTGTTGAAAAATGAAACAATCCTGGTGAGAATAGATGCAGTGTACCATTCACCCCCCATCAGCGTACATTGATGTCTGTTTCTTCTCCTGTGTCTCCTTTTATACTGCCACCTGGAGGCCGACATGATCAAATTCACCATGGTGGCTTTTAAGAGCCGTTTTATTACCACTGTTAAATGTTAAAAAGTATAAGAAGAAATGTTGTAAATCAGCTTTCCTCTTTATTTAAATTGTCGAAAGAATGCTCAATTGACTGTATTTTCCTGTTTTGTGTGTGTAGTCATGTATACCTCCATATATTCTTTTTCTTTTCTAAGACTTGGTTGATCATATAAATAAATGTGTGCATTCCTTGTTGTTAACACCATATCTATCTATCTATCAGCCATAACATTATGACCACTGACAGGTGACGTGAAGAACATTTATCTCGTTACAATGGCACCTGTCAGTGGGGGGGGGGGGGGG